>CAKALG010039739.1:0-13219 GCA_916700815.1 Helicolenus hilgendorfi
AAGGCCTCCGGGTACCCAATTCTCCTCTCTCCTTCAGAGGGAGCACACAGGGTTCATGGATGGGTCTATGGGGCAGATCCGATGGCTTTGGAGGAAGCCCAGGGGGCCTAGAGGGTCTAATAAACCTCAGTCATCTACAACATTATCCCATAAAAAAATGTCTGTTTTATTATTCTGTCCCTCCAGTTCTTATAACAATGGTAGTTTAACCAATAACCGCTTGTATACAAGTATTTACATCTACTGTTGCAAACATCCACTGTCCATCCTTTACAGAATATTCTAGGAAAAAGACAACTTCCACAATATCTGGATGGACGGACATTTCTTGGTAGTGCAGTGAGCACTGAAGATGGAGAAACAAGAAAAAGGAAAACATTTTGAATGACTGCTTTTAGTGTGACAGTGTCACTAAGGGCCTGGTTTTAGTAGAAAACAAGTGCTGTCTGGCCACGTTGGAAATCAAAAGGTGTTGTTCCAAACAGGGGCCGTGGAAGCTGGAGAGGGATGCCAGTTGAATTATGGGGATACTTTCAGACAGTCTCTCCTGGAAGGCATTCATAGTGTTGCTCTCAGTTGTTCATGTGAAAAAAGACAGACATAGTTGTCAAGAATGGAAAAAGAGAGTTCTCACCTCCACACAGCCAGCCAATCACTGCATGAAGTGGGTGTGAAAATCAGATTGCCGGTTTCGGAAAGTTACAGAAATGGTCAGGTACAATGCAATGTTGAAAAGGTGTATGGGGGAGAAGGGCTTTCCAAAGCTATTTGACATATTGGCAGCATAGCAGCGATGAACCCACTGCGAATTAACACCCAAATTATCAGCTCCACCCAGCTTTAAACCTCTTTTAGCCCATTCATTGGAACATTAGACTGTATGGGTAAGTCTCACAGCTCTAATCAACCCCCCTATGACATTGTAAATAGCTGTTTTCAGCAAAAAAACTCAACAAGCTGAGTGCCACCTGCCAAGCACCAAACAACAGAGAGCAGAAGTGATATATTAGATGATGAAGAAATCCCTGCATCTGCAGCTAAACACCCAGGGTTTGGTAAAAACATAGTCTGATAATCAGATTCGCTACTTTGTTTAAATTCCTTCATTTGAATCACTGAACACGTCGCAGAGGTCTGGAAACAGGCAGGTAAAACTATAAACTATATAGAAACAGAAAGTGGACGTAGTCACGATTACGTCACCCATTGGTTTGTGGACTGCTGTTCTGAACCCTCGAGTTTGGCATTATGGCCGTCACCATCTTGTTTTTTTGCAACCAGAGAAGACATGAGAGGGTGGAGTACAACCGAACGTTGAATAAGACATTTTCAGGTGACCAAAATGTTACGATTAACTATCATGAACCGTGGTAGCAACCTGTCAATCACAAGGTAACCACGCCCTAAAGCCTACCCTGCTTTATTGTCTATTTTATTCTAAATGGGACCATAATTTACTGAATGAACATCGTGCTGTATTAAAGAGGACTTTAAACTGGAAATTGAGACCATAAACTCATGTTTACAATGTTTACTGAGGTAATAAATCAAATGAGAAGTAGGGTCATTTTCTCATAGACTTCTATACAATCAGACTTTTTTTTGCAACCAGAGGAGTCGCCCCCTGCTGGCTATTAGAAAGAATACAGGTTCAAGGCACTTCCACATTGGTTTCACTTCTCAGACATGGAGGTAGCCCACTGGGAAAAACCTAACCAGACCTAAAAGGAGACTGAATATTGGGCTTTAAAGAAGCAACCAAAATATATAAAGAGTCAATGAAACAGTAAGGTAACAGTGTACATTTTCCCCTTCTGGGCCAAGCATATTTTTTTTACTGAAATATGTTACCATGTTTTGACCTGTAATTATAGCATCCCCTTGAGCCAATCACTGTAATTTAAAAAATGCCATAAAATGTGCCCAAACAGCTATAAAGATTGGATGGTAAATTATTCTCAGGAACGGCATGATGCCTGGAGTGCCTGCTTAAAAAATGGATGACCAAGCTGGAAAGGGTTGCGGCACATGAAAAAATGTCTTAAGGGATATTTAGTAGGCCAGCAATATATGGGTGTTTGAGGTGTTCAGTGGATGAAGATTATTGAGAAACACCAAATTTGTCATTTGTTTTTGTGGATGAATATTGGGAAATAAAAAGTCCATTCATAAAAAAATGCTTCAGTAGTGATGAGATCCTTCATTTCTCAAAAATGGTTAACTTGGAGATTTATACTTATATGACTGAGTAAATGAACTTAGATGACGAATGGATGGATGATAGTGACACTGATCCACGGTGACCAATTTTCATTGAATCCAATTTGAACGCTTATATACGAATATGCCCACACAGTCTCTCTCACACACACAAACACACTTTTCAACACACAGTAAGCAGTTTGTTGAGTGGAGACTTGTATATTCAAACACTGTTTTAGCCTCTCTAGCCTCTAAACTTGTTTACCGCAGTCAAAGCCAATTACAGAAGACGGCAGAGTAGAATAATCAAACTGAGCGGGGGAGTTAGAAAGGATGGAGAAAAGTGGCCTACCACTGAAATTCCTCATGATAACTGCTTGAGCCTGGCCTGCCGGAGGGACACTCTTGCTATTACCATCTAATTCCCACACATGCGCATGCTAATGCAGGCTCTTAGCAGGCAGCTGGAGTCTTCCTTTACCTTTTAGCCTCCTGTTATACTCATTGAGAGACAGAAGTGACACGGAAGAAACCATGGGAAGAAAAAAGAGGGTTTAAAAAAGAAAGGTGAAAGTGAGAGAGAACAAAACTAAAGATATATGACATGGGCTAAAGGAAATCTTTACTTCTTGTCCTCCTGCTGTGATTACACTAGCTGCTTTCTGTCTGTCAAACAGACTGTCCCCTCCCACACACACAGACAGACAGTCACACAGAGATAAAGCAATAAAACACCAAGACGTTAGACAGGTTCTGGCTTCCTTCACTGCTGACAGCCTCAGCTACAGATTTACAACTTCATTTTGCAAGGGCTCTGGAGAAAAAAGCCTGGGAGATCACTCTACTGTCGCTCTGCATGTAATATCAGACCGTACCACCAACTGTAACAGTCATTACACAGTAGTAAAAGTAGTAGAGAGGATCTTGATTATGTTCACATTAAGCTTTGACACCCTTAAGTTCCCCTCTCCCCCTCATGAATCAGTTACTTAGGGCTGTGTATTGGCAAGAATCTGGCAATACGATACATACCACGATGATATCGCGATATATTGTGATACTGTAAGCAAGGCGATTCGTGCGATTTTTTAAAATCTAATTTTAGGAAAACTGTCATAGTATAAAGAACACATCACCATATGCATACAATCTGGGTAAAAATGCAAATTTAATGCAATCAGAACAGTGGAATCTGCATTTATCTACATTACAAATACAGAATATAAACTTTATTTGATCAGGTAGTCTGATTAAGAAAACAAAATCTCTTTTGAACTGTGAAATGTAATTTACATCACCAAGAAATGCATTTTTTTCTTAATGATGTGGTCTTTATGTAATTCAAACAACAGTATTCTCGTTCAGAGCAAATTTTGTCAAGATCTTAAAGAAGAAAAATATGCAGTATTCACAGAAAAACAAAGCATCCTTTTGGCTTTGGGATTCCCAGTGTGAACAGGCTTTCTGGTCAAAATAAGTCAAATTTTCATGCAGCAATCGCTAACAATCTGCTGCTGACCAAAAATATCATGTGACACAGTTTTGCGACCTTTCAGATAATGATTCCAATTTCCTTTTTTAAAATGCAAGGCCAAGAGGCTTGAGATTCAGAGCTTGTTAATGAATACCTGCACCTGTGCAACTAATTTGAGGATTTCTGTGCCCTTATATTATCTTCGCTGCCTTTGTTGCTCTTTCACCACACCCAAGTTATTCTAAATGCCAGTCTTGTTCCCTTAGCTGTGATGGTTGCTTCATTAAATTTAATGATGCCATAGAGTCACACAGGTGCCTCCATTAATTAGCATGTCCGTGTAATAAAAGCTGTGGTTCTTGATGGGTGTCTTCAGCACTCAGGGCCCTGTTGGTTTCTATTCTAGGGGTATCATCAGTGACTGAGCAGGAACGCCGGATGAATGCAATTACCTAGCTGCTAGGATAGAGAAACAACAGGGCTCCGGGTCCTGTGGATCAGGACTCTGATCATCGAAGCTAATGTGTCGCTTGGCCTGGGTTACTCTGGCTTGAGTCGGGGTAAGCTAGTATTTGGAGGTTTACTTAGCACTGATCCAGAACCAGATACCACGTAACACAATCCTATGTGGTTATCTGCCAGAAGTTGGACATTTCACTCAAAGATTCGCTCAGAAAATGTGTTACATGAAGAAGTTTGCAAACACGAACTCATAAGATTGCAGGAAATCTTCTTAGCAAGCTGGGAAACAAAACTATTTTAAGAGGCTGTAAAGTAACAAAACACATTATACTCTGACAGAGAAAGGTGTTTTCTGTTAAAGCCAATACAAATGTATCCCCTGTTGACTGCTGGAGTGCAATTGGTGGCGTGGAAGCTACAGTATATCAGCGTATTGCAAGCCTGGCAGCCCATCCAGCCTAAGTTGACCCCCTGCTGGGCCTAAGTATCGGGGAAATTGTTTTGTAATATAAAAACGAACGAAAAGATACAGGATAGACACCGGGCCTAACAACCTTAGTGGAAGAAACCCTGTAGCAGCAATACTAGTTATTAAAATGGTGATTTCATTTATACATCTTCCGGAGGGCGAGAAATTGGTCCTGCGATCATCTATGATGCACCGTTTGTATTATTATGTCATGAGAAAGATATTTTTCTATTGGAATATACTAGACTTTTGTTACTTTACAGCCTCCTGAAGTCATATTTCCCCCAGTTCATAGTTTGCAAAGAAGACCTCCTACTATCTGGTGAGTTTGTATTTCCAACATTCTTCACATAATACATTTCAGGGCTGCAACTAACGATTATTGTCTTGACTAATCGATACGTTTTTTGGTCAATAAAATGTCAGAAAATGGTGAAAAACATCAATTAGTGTTTCCCAAAGCCCAAGATGACGTCCTCAAATGTCTTGTCTTGTCCACAACTCAAAGATATTCAGTTTACTGTCATAGAGGAGTAAAGAAACCAGAAAATATTTACAATTAAGAAGCTGGAATCAGAGAATTTATTCATTTTTTTCTTAAAAATGACTGAAATCAATTATCAAAATAGTTGCAGATTTATTTAATAGTTGGCAACTAATCGATTAATCGCTGTAGCTCTAATGCATTTTATGAGTGGATCTGTGACTGGACAGAATATACACTCTTGATCATTCATAAATCATTTAAATATAGTCATTGATTACAAAGAAAACCTGCAGACTCTCGGCGTTCAGCAGCACATGGTTGCCCAGCAAGTTTTTAGTTAGAGTGAAGATGCACAACTAGAACAAAATTGAGCACATTTAATAATCCCAGAATCCCCCAATCCACCTATTGTCAAAGGAGCTGTGTGTGTGTATGTATTCTGGTATTAGCAGGTGGGACTTTGTTAAAGACACTAAAACTGTAACCATGCAGGTGTGCTTGTTCAACCCACAGTCTTTCTTTTGAACTAAATCCTGATTAAAAGACACAAAGAAATGGCTTTTTTACATCTGTAATAAGACGTCATTTGTGTTGCAACGGGATGTTGAGATTGGATAAAACTCAGTGAGGTGTCAATCAAACATGTAAACCAAAAATTGTGATTGCCTAATTTGTTAGATATAATTTGCGTGCACACTAGTTTGTGACTCTGTTGTAAAGGGTCTCAAACTGTCCATTTCATGGTATCTTCAAAGGCTGCTATGTATCGTAGAGTTTAACAGCTGAATAGATTTGGTGGGTCAAACTCTAAAAAGTGTTCATGACTCTGGGTCTCAGTAGAGAAATGAAGTGGCACCTGATTGAACATTCTTTGAAACACTTTTGCACTGAATACTTGAACATTCCTAGCAAAATATACTGAATGTCAGCACAAAATGCAGGCTAATGGAGTGAAAAGTCAAGTGATAGAGGCACAGAGAGAGAGAGAGAGAGAGAGACAGAGGGGAGTGGACGAAACACTTGGGTTGACTTTCATGAAAACAATGGCCAGGCTGCAAAAAAAACCTGATCAATCCTGGACTGAGTCAGCTCTGCTTAAGGTCAAAAGGTCACTGTTTCAACATACCACATATGTATAGAAACACACAAGAATGAGGAATACCAAAATGCTATGGTCTGTGCTAGGCTGTGCAATTAATCACATTTTAATTACTATTGTGATTTCCAATAATTAAGGAAACAAAATAAGCAACATAAAATCATTCTTTAAATGATTTTTATATTACATGATTTTAAATGATTATTCGACCTTGGAAAGGCCCGGGTTGCAGTTGTCACTTTGCGGGTTAGCAGCCTGAAGTTTTATCACAATCAGTCCACACATACACACACAAACTCTTGCTAAGAAATCAAATCATCAGGCTGCAGGGCTATTGAGCGAAGTGACCCTAGCAGGGAAAAACTTAGACCTCGTCTCTCCAATATATATAGTTGACAGTGAAAAGTTGAGAGGCGGCATTGTTATTGCCTGCCTGTGTGTGAAGAGGATTGAAAAGATAAGTCTCTGTCCTTCAAGGTTGCTGAGGAAACAACCAGAGAAAAATGTGTGTGTGTGAGGCAAACAGGTCGTGAGTTAAGGCTGACGAAAATAAGTTAGCTGTGGGTAAAACGATGGAGAATCGAAGGGGTCACAACCTTTTTAGTTATGGGAAATGGCAGAAATCCTCTCCAGACATATTCATAATATATTGAAATAATACCATGAATACCATTTTCTGTCTGATATGGGTTTTCCACATTTTTCTCCCTCATTAGAATCTATGAATATGCAAATATGTTGGACAAAAGATGTTTGCCTTCTTCACTGGAAAGTCCTTTACCTCCAGTGTATGTGCACTGGTGCAGATTGTAAATTCTCCCATGCCTAATTCCTTAATCGTAATCTTACTGGCATCGCAGCATCTTTTCTAGATTTACGGCTGCGTCAACACATCCATTTCAAAGTTGCACAAACAAGGAAAACTATGATGATTTCTACCATTTCACATTTTAACTCCACTTCCTCTTTACACCTCCCTCCTCCCTCCTCCCTCCTACACAAGTCATCATCGCTCTGTTGTCCTGAAGCCAGGTGAGTAATCATTTGTCTGAAAGCGGCATTCAGGATGATTACAGCCTCACTGGATAAAAGCAATGACTACCTAAGCTTTAACAGAGAGGAGCAGACATTCATACTTTGGTATTAAAACTGCGCTCATGTTTGGAGGCTGTTTTATAGTGATGCGGTTTCATCCCTTGAATTTGAAGTGGTCAGTTTTCTGTTTGCATACCAACTGCTCAACTATAAGTACCATTCACATGAATCCAATTAAATTAATTGTTCATTGAAAAGAGAATTTATCATTGCTGCTTCTTTTCACCAGTAACTGAATACTAAAAACACGCACTGTCATGATCAGTTTTAAGATATACATTTTCCCTGTATATAAACACATTCTTCAAGAGAATGAACCAGGCTGCAGTGTTTATTTTACCCCAAAATAAAAAATGTTTTTACAGAACGTAAAACAACTATTCTCAGCCAGAAGTTGGATTAAAGTGTGAACTTCATACTGGACCAGGATATTGGACAGACTGAATGATTAAACAACAAATGAAACCTAAGCTCGCACGGCAGCTGGATTTTCGCGATGTCACAAGATCATGCAAGAATTGCAGGATCAAATATCACACGAAAATCCATCTTGTCAGGCTTCAAGTAATGCGTTTGTGTCCTATAAGGAGGTACGGAGCTACGTGCGTGGCTTAGGTGTGCGTGCGAGTCTGGCGAGACGACACAGAGAAGTGACTTTTGGTTCTAAACAACAATGGCGGCTCCTGAAGAGGTTACCGTAGATGCTGCAATAGCATCAGTTATATCAGAACTGGAGAGTATTTCTTCTCTGAAAGAAGAGCAAAGAACGTGCGAGGCTTTCGCCCTCAGTTAGTTATGCTTTCCTTATTTTGATTGGCAGATGGTTCATCCAATCACCTGCTAAGTATTTTTTGAAAGTGCCTGCCCTTTTCAATGACAGATTCTCAGATGCTTCTGTGAAACAAACCATCTGACAGGGTCAGGTAAAATGAAACCTGGGCCACATCAACAGATTATGAGCCAACGGCCCAGATGTGTAAAAGACGCCGCGCCATCCTATTTAGGAGCAAAGCTCCCACACATGCAAATTGTTCAGTCTTTCTTGTTTCTTTCAGTGACATTTAACCAAAACCTTCAGGTGGAGGTTCAAAAAACGCATCTGAACTTCAGTATTTATAAAGGGAGGCTGTCTGACTCAGACTGATCCACACTGACACTCCTCTGCACAGATAGAATACTATATATGACGGAAAAACCTCGTAGGGAACCATCAAAGGTGATGAGATTCAAGTTAAAAAAATTTTAAAGTAGAGATAGTGTTCTGTATCATATTGCCTTTTACTGTATTTTAATGAAGCTGTGGTCCCAGAATGCTACACAGCTGTACTATGAAAGGCACAAATAAACAAAAACAATGTAACATGTAATTTCACAATAATGACCTGATCATTTTCAAAAACTTTCCTCAAAAGAACTATGTAATTTGCTACAAACAATAGAGAAATATGAATGTCCTTAAAAGAAAAGCTAAATTTAAACCAATGTAAAAGTTGGTTTTAAAGCTAGAGTGAAGATAGTAGCATCTTATGAAACTATAAAATGCAGTACCTGTGAGGGTAACAGATAAAAAATGTGTGATTAATTTGCGATTAATCGTGATTAACTATGGACCCAAATCATGTGATTAATTGCGATCAAATATCGACTGAAAGCCCAAGAATTTATTAATTGGAAACACAGTCTCCAAATTTCTTTTAAATAAATGTCTTGGAAATGATGGACCCATAAAATGAATAGATTTCAAAGACAAATATTCGATTGATTTGGTTAGCAGATATTCAGTACTTAAGACTGATGAAGACAAGGAGCAAAAAAACCCCAAATCCTTTCTTTTAAATGAGCTCTGTGACTTTCTAACAAGATGTCACTTCAAACAAAGGACCACTGACCCTGTGGACCCCTAGCCCTGTACCCAGTGGGCACGCTCAGTAATCCTTCCATGTAAGGTCATGATAGTCTGAAACAATTGAGGCACACTAATGATAGAGTGAAAAAAAGAGTAAGAGAGTGAGTGCTGTCAGTGGAGTGCTGCCTATCGCACTACACTCATGGATCAGAGTGTTTACACCTGCCTGACAGCAACTGAAAGTGGGCCAGAGGCAAAACCTCTATCAAAGCGTTTTATGTGTGCAGCCTCACTTTAATGCACACATGTGAACACACGCACACACATTCCCTATACTCTCTATGTCTGATTCACACACTTATATTTAAAACAAAAAAGCGCGTAAAATGCAGTTATCTCTGACTTTTGCCATTCCAATTTGTCTTGCCGTAACACTCCTTCTGATAACCAGAGGCAAGCCTTTTAAAAGTAAACGTCCTGATTCAACCTCGTGGACACAAAGCCCAAGGTAGGATTGATGTGTGCTCTCTGAGTCCTGCGGGATCGTTTGAACGTGGCGCGCCGGGGGATTTGTCAGTCTAACGGGAGCTGACAGGAAGAGAATGAACTTTAACACTCACAGGCTGCTTTCCCTTTCATGAGCTTCCAGGGAAACCCTGTAGTGAATCAAATCCCTCCGCTCGGGAAAAACACACACGCGGTTGTGTAATAAGAAATGCGTGCACATGCATGGGCGCTAACGTAAAGGCACGCAGGCGCATCTTATTCAATGTTACCTCTCCGCGCTTATCCCTGCACATTCCCATTTAATGTGTCACACTGTTAAGAGTGACAAATGCATCAAATTAAAGAATACTGAAAAGAGTACATATAGTTCAAAAGTAGCTACACACACTGCAACACACACACACACACACACTTCCTCCATTGACCTCAGAATAGAGGTCGTTGCTGAGAGCTCGTTGTTTCAGTGATTTCACGCTGTGTTGCTTTCAATCAGGGGCTGTAATGAAAGGTCTTATAACTCAAATGTTAATGGGACCCAAGGAGTGTTAAACAGCTGAATAGCTTGGTTTCGTAACTCGGAGTTAGGACCCATAATGCTCTGGTGAGTCTCCATGTGGTGACGTGACAGGTATGTTTCAATGAGCTTGGAGCCTAAGGTGACATACGTAACTTTCTCATTTGGGTCCTAATAAAAAAAGTTTAATAAACTCTGGAGTGTTGCCTACAGTAACAGTCTGCCTGTTAATTATTTACCGTTAATTGAGACTGCCTTAGGAATTACCTAATTACCCTGAGTTAACTACAGATCGGGGCTTTTCCGGCAAATGGGGAGCTTTGACACTTTTAGTGGAAAGGTGAAGGTGAAAATTAACTGAAAAACATTCCTTTGAATTAGTTTTAATACATCTGACGAGCAGAGAGTTTAATAGGCAACTCTATAACTGGCTAAGTAGCATAAACAAACCAAGGCATCTTTATCCCAAAAACTCGCCTTTCAGGCCATAGCTACTCTCTTAAAAATGCCTAGAAATGAATCTCGGTGCAGCTGCTTTTTTGAGTAAACCCATCTGATATGACGTGTTATTTTTCATATTCATTATCTATATTTTTGTTCTGTTAATTTAGAATGTATAATAAGTTTAGTAGTATATACAAATTCAAATTAAATGAACATGAGCAGCGTAGAGCATATTTGCAAGTACTCTATGATGTCATCTCATCTTCCGACCGATCTCCTACAAAATATGTTTATATACTACTCATCTTCTTTTCCTAATAAACTGTGGAAGAAACATAATTGCTGTATAAAGCACAGGACGTGAGGTGAGGTGAGCTGATGTGTAATGCTCCAGTAAGCGTCAAACTAACCAGGTCGTTGAACATGTCGTACTACGATTTCTAAATGCATAAATGATACCTGTTCACTCGAAGGTGGGACAAACAGCTTATTGCCGCCTGGCTACGCAACACTGCAGCCCTAACATCTCTCCAAGAGTTCTGTTTCTTTGTAGTCTCAACCTAATACATCAAACTGATGGGATAGTGTGGAGAAAAAAAAAAGGAGCTGAAGAGAGAAGCTCAAACCCTACTTACTTTTGCACCTCTGCACACCTGGCCAACAGCTGTGTAAAGTGGGCATCATTGTCAAATTGACTATTTCAGAAAGGTATGCAGCCCCCTGATTCCACTATCACGAAGAGGTTTTCAGATGCTGTTAGATTATCCAACAAGCTTTAGTTGCCAGGAGCAGCTGTGTAGGGGGAAATACTGAAACACACTGACAGTGAATGACAATATTGCATCTTGAAAATATGACAAGCTCCAAATGGATTGAAAATGGAAGAAAATGTTGCAATAAAATAAATAGTTCTACCCAATTAATTTAAATTTGATCGAAATCGCAACACGTCTAATTAAATTTTCAAATTGTAGGAGGCACAATATTTGTTAAAGGTGAAAATACCATTTTAAATTAAATATTGCTGTACTGCAAAGATGGTCTTGACCTACATATCATATTCTACAGGCTTAAGAAAACATCTTTGTTGGATACCGATCCGTGCAAAAAAATCACACCATAGTCAATATAATATATGTTTCAATGAAAATGAGAATAATTATGTAAAAATGATGATTTCCTCTAATATCGGAAACCATAGGTCAAAATAATCGCAATTAGATGGGAAGTAAAACAAAACAAAAACATAATAATGATTATTATACACCATTGTTGCCAATTTTATGCAGAGCCCAAGGTCTCAAGGCAAAGACTAGTGCAATACACATCTCACTACACCCACTCTCTGCCCTCATCATGCAGCGTCGTCCTCCCACCGCTGCCTTGATCAAAAACACAATTACACCCATGGCCTGCATTCTACCGTAAATCCCAGTAAACAACACACTGCTTTGTTAGCTGAGCCAGACAGCCACACTCACACACACACACCTCCAGACAGGACAGAGAGCATTTCTTTAGCTATAGATAGACTGCTGGGTGGTGGGTTTCCAGAGGCTGGAGACGGTCTGACTGAGCTGTATCCAATCTCTAACACTATGAGGCCATGAACTGGACTGACTAGCGTAGTAGTCTCGGAGCTCAACATCCTGCTGCCAGCTTCTGAATAGAAGCAAAGTAGTGGGAGTTATTTCTATACTCATACATAAACACAGACTTGGCCTTAACTCAACTTTACTGGTGGTTAATACAGACTTGTATATCTAAATCAAAGTGAAAATAGTTTTTCATTTCAGGCCTAGAGGAAATCTTGTGAATAAGAAAGCCTCAAAGAAAAAAAAAATATAAATTCTGAAAGTGCCTGGTGTAAACTTTGGAAATCCTCTGTTACACTCAAGGGGTCAGCCTGACCTGGAACGGCAGAACACGTATTTGATTTCCTGCCAGTTTTCCAAGCCTTAACGTGAACCGACTCTAGATTTGGATGCTCAGACATATTTTTATAGTCGTCCTTGCGTGGACCTTTCTTTCCTTAACGTCTAGGCCACTAGGGCCATCCTTAATTTTTATACCCTTTCTTAGCGACGTTGACGGCGAGATGTGCTGCAGGAAAGTCAGCCATAACGCATTAAAGTTACACTTTAAAAGCAGTCAGTCCCCATAACCATCTACAGTACGTCTTACTTTTACGAATTACTTCAAGTACCTGTCTAGAGAAATAAACGTTTTCTAGCTGAGCTTCGACCTTTGATTAATAAGTTAACAGCTGGTCAAACTAGAAAACAATATGTAGATAGCAATAGTATGTCGGTGCAAGGAAGACATATGTTAGTACATAAACATTACTTGTCAAAAACAATGTCCATAATTGCTAATGAAGAACCCAAGATCACGATTAATGCTGAAATAAGTTCTGTAAACGTTTTGTCTGCTGGACATAAGTACAAAAACGCACATGCAAAACAACTGGACGATTTACCTTATTCTCAACGTGGTTCAGGTCGGGTGTCTTGGCCGTGGCGTCCAGATCAGTCACCCCTCTATTGAGGTTTAAGTCCTCTGCTGTCGACACCTGGCTCGCTTCCTCCGCATCGATATCCGTCTCCTCAGAGACGGTCGC
>CAKALG010039742.1:0-11910 GCA_916700815.1 Helicolenus hilgendorfi
TATATACAGACTTTTGTACAAATTTTATACACTGCATGTGTGAGGGAGAGCGATGGTTCAGGAAACGTATTATTATGTAGTGGACACATACTGTATTATAGTTGTTTTTTGCGCCCCCCCATAGTAACTGTAGTGTAAGCTTTCGACATGCTGCTTCTGTGAGTAAGTCTCTGTATTTTTAAAATCTATAGATTCAAAGGAAAAACAGGATGGGTGTCGGACAGATCGTATTGATGTTCCTGGTACTACTAGGTAAGCTGAGTGATGGTAAACCAGTTCCCTGCATCTCATCCAATACTTCTTATACACACTCATCAGAGTCTAGTATCACCTTTACAGCAAAATTAGTTAATAAAAGGTAAAGTGACTTTGGGAAATCATTTCTAAATCTTTGGCACTTATTGGCTACAATGCCTGCTGCAACAACAACTACGGCACCAATGACTACAGCATCTACATGAAACAAGAAATCTTTTTGGTTTGGGCACCATTACATATTTACATATTCTTTAAATATATGTTTTTACAACAGCCGTTACGACTGCAGCAGCAACGACACCTGCTTCAACAACAACAACAAAAACTACGCCTGCTTCAACAACAACAAAAACTACGCCTGCTTCAACAACAACAACAACAAAAACTACACCTGCTTTAACAACAACAACAAAAACTACGCCTACTTCAACAACTACAACTATAAAAGACATTAAAGATACGGCCGAAGACGTCGAAGAAATCTTAACACTTCTGGAAAAAGTGAGTATATTTTCAAATTACCGGTATACATTGATTTCATTCAAAGTTGTGAATGAAGGATTGGACAGATTTTTACTTAAAAGAATAATTTGTTAAGAGGAAAATAATTTGCATTTCTGTTTTATTAAAATGTCCCTTGAAGATTATTGGAATTCTGAAGAGGATATTTAAAAAAAAGCCATCAACTACATGAGTGACACTAGGTAAGTTAACACAACAAAGTATTTCACTCTAATCAGTATGTAAAACATCTGAAATAACGTGCTGCGCATGCTGTGTTTTTAAATAAGTCAGCAACAAAATGATGTTGCCACACAAGAAATGGAGGTAAAGACAGGATTCATAAAGACAGTATTAACATTTTTCAGTGTTGTGCAGTTCAATCCATCCATCAAACAGTGCCTGTTCCTTGGCTTATGGTTCCTTTTCCTTGTTTTTACAGCACAACATCCATGCAGCACATTTTCACACATCCACTCCCTGCACTACTGTCTGTAAAGATTCCTCCCATACGTTCTTTAGACTTAATTGTTACACACTTTTTGGTTAATAAATCACTTTATTTCATACTTGTCAGCCCTGCTGATTTTTACCGGGATACTCATGTTTTTCATTGCCCTCTCCCGGTTTCCTCCCGGGGTCACAATTCTCTTGTTTTTCTCCTGATTTTTACTCCTTTTTTCATTATCATTCATTCATTATCATTTCATAAAATGCTTGTTTTGTTTGAACAACGGTCCAAACCCAATGGTATTCTGTTAGGCATCAAAGACATCTGAGAAATATTAGAAATATTCACATTTGGGAAGCTGGAACCACATAATGTTTTGGCATTTTTGTTTCTTTACTGTTCCCCTGGCAGGCCACGGGGAACAAACTGGGACAGTCCACAAAGCTGGCACACTCCTCCAGGTAATGGGCTAAGCGGTTCAGCCATTCCTCCCCATGATTCTCTTTCAGCTGCTTCACCAGTCGTGTTGGGCTGTTGCCAAGAGTCCGGTCCCGCAGCAGTCGGATGACTCGAATGTCACATGCATATCTTTGTGCAAACAAATTTTAATAATCACTTTGTGCTTGTAACATTTAATCATAAATTGTATCTACCTACATGTACCTACAATGACTTCAGGTTAAACTTGATCATTTAAAGCAACTCTATAGATTTTGTAAGCCTGCTGATTACACTTATTTCTGTGTCAGTATTGGGCGGAACATCCACTGATGGGGCAGGTCGAGCTGGTCATATACAGTCTGACTGGTGGACAAATACGTCAAGCGACACAGAGTGAGGTTTTAGCAGGACTGAGAGTGCCTGGGGTGGTCCTCACAGAGGACATAGAAGGGTACCAGTGATGGCAGCAGTGGTGGTGGTGATACTGCTGGCACTGCTACTGATAGAAGAGTAGGGCAGTTGCTGCAAAATATGGCAGATTCCTATAAACAGCAAGACAAGTTAGACAGTCGTATTTAGACACTTAGACAGTAATAGACAAAAAGCTATAGTGAGGCATTACTGCATTATTGTTAAATCCAACAAACAACAAAAACCAAGCTGAGAAAAAAACCAAAATTACCAACCAGAGACACGAGGAACACTAGGATCAAGGCTGGAGCGACAAACGAACTGACCAAGACAGAGGGGAACACGGGGCTTAAATACAAGAGGGCGATTAGACACAGGTGGAACAAATCAGGGTGGGGCAGACAACCAACAAAGGCGGGAAAACAAACAAAGGTAGGAAGTAAAACCAAACAAGACACAGGAAGATTGAATTTCAAAATAAAACAGGAAACACTGGAATGAAAGAATATAAAAGAAACCAAATCCAACACAAACCAAAATCACATTAATAGAACTAATACATTTATTTTTTTTACCCTTAGTGTAGTAAGAATACCGTTTTCTTTCTGGTTCATGTTTTGAGATTTTTTGCTAGCTAGTCAGCTGTGAATTTAAGTTATAGTTTGTAGCAGTTTTTTGTCTTATTTGTTTGTTGATTTCAGCGCCATCCACAGCCCTTTCCTTGTCTTTCTTTGCCTGCTTACATAGGTGTGTTTGCTGAGTCATTGTATATTACTGACTACAGCCTGTGTTGTTTCCCTGATTTCCATTATTTCATTAAACCCTAGACCTCACTGGGACATAACAATCACCTACAAGAAGACTTGTAATGAGGCCATATTAATCTTCAGTAGGAGGCATGGTGCTGGCCTACTGGGTAAGTCACATGCTGTATAACAGTAATGCCCCCTGGTTTGACCCACTCTGCAGGTCCAGGGTGTAGGTTGTCCTAAGGGTAGTGGCTAGAAGGGAGCCCGCAAACTGGGGAAACTCGCGCGAGAGTTAGGCATTGACCTCGAATAGTTAAGGTTAGGCATTGACCTTGAATAGTTAAGGTTAGAATAGGTCGTATAGCAATGATTGATTCAATGAAATGATGATTGGAGATCGTTTTAGAGTCCAGTATGCAGCCTATCAGTCATCATGGCTATAAAATGAACATGTTTTACTGGAAGCCTGTTCTTTGGTACAATAAATATTTTACTTTCTCTTTTCTTACCAACTAATTATCTGTTATCTCCTCTTCCTTCAGTAAGAGAGGTCGGCAGTCTGCCCTGCTTGTTCCAACACTCCACACCCTTGAAATCCCTCAAATCATAAATCTGAATCTGAACCAGGAAATAACATATGTTATACTTTTATCCCACTATATCTATCTGATAACTGTAGTTAATCAGTAATTTGTGGTTAACTAACTTATTGAAATGTTATTGAAGCTTTGTTTCCAAAACTGCTGCACCAAACTTACTCCAAAAACCTTTGCAATTTTAAGGATGAAACATCCGCACCGAGCTGGGCACAATCTTCTCTGAGAAAACACGAACTACAAACTGGGTAAAGACGCATTTCAACCTCACAGAGAGTGAGCACCTCTCATCTCAAATGGAGATGAGAGGTGAAGTCTGCCAACTGGCAGGATGATGCAAGGAAAACAATCCATCACTGAACATAAAAAAAAACATGAAGAACTCATCCTAGAGTTTAGGAGACACCGCGAGGACCCCTCTCCTCTAAACATCACAGGAGTAGAAATGGAGAGGGTTTCCAGCTTTCAGTTTCTAGGAACATACATCACAGATGACCTCAGATAGACGATCAACCCCACTGCTCTGGTAACAAAACAAAAAGGCTCAACAGCACCTTTATTCATTTTGGGACACTTAGGAAAAGCAACATGTGAGCTGCACATACTCTACCACTGCTCCACAGAGTGTATTGACACTATATTACAGGATGGTATGCCATCTGTTCAGCAGCAGACAGAAGAACTCTCCAGAGAGTCATAAACACAGCTCAGAAAATAGTTGGACTTCCTTGTCCTCCCCTGTCCTTACTGGAAGACATGTTCAGATCACACAATTACTGCAGAGCCAGCAGCAGTGTAGATTCTGACTCTACCTTCAAACTCTTGAGAAACAATAAAACATTGTGTTATCTCCTTTGTCACTTCCTTGATTGAGGCAGTGACAAAAAGTACGATCATTCACTAGAGACTTACAAGAACGATAAACAGACTTAGGACTTCCTTTATTCCACTATGATCTGTACTGTGTACTTCTGTACTTTTATTTAACGGTGCAATGTGTAATGTCTGGTAGGGCTGCACAATTAGTCTAATTTTAATCGCGATCACGATTTTGGCTTCTCACAATTAAATGAAGATGATCGCCTGCGATATTGATGTTTAAAATGCGTGCCCCGCATAAATCAAGCGCTTCCTAAACTAACAAATAGAGATGCACCGTCAATCACCGGCTGGCTTTCAGCAGTCTCATATATCTAATTTTCTGCCAGTCACATGAGCAGCGTATCGGTGCACAACGGCACAGACAGTAACGTCACACAAACATCTGGAACAACTAACTTAATCAGACACTTATTATGTTGTAATTCATTCCCATGATGCCGCTCAGAGTGATCACAGCGACCGACTCGTCTGCTGACAGCACGAAGCTGAAGTGCTTGTGGTGCGTTCAAGCTCTAATGACTAAAAATGAGTATTGGGCGATGGTAACTTCTAACTCTATCACGATGCGTTCCTTTGTGATCTTGTAAAAGTTTGTTTTTGGTGAGAAACTTGAATAAATCCAGTTGTTTGAAGGAAATGTTTTCACTGCAATATAAAATAGAGAATGATGACCTGTTTAACGTCCTAACACTAGCTCTAAGAAGCTTATAATATATAATTAAAACTACTAATGCCAAGATTTTTTTTAAATCAAAGCAAATATATAAATAAAAATACAATAATTTATTTCTTTTTATATTGTGAGTTTTTATATAAATAACCACCATAGATGACAATAACAAAGTAAAAGGATAACATTTAGAATTCGGAATGTAGCACAACATGGAAGTGAAAGCAGCGCTCTGTTTATTTAAATGTGAAATTGCAATACAAATACGTTTTCTCTAAAATCTATGAATAATTGTGATAATAATCATGATCTCAATATTAATCAAAATAATCGTGATTATCATTTTGGCCATAATCGTGCAGCCCTAATGTCCGGTCACATTCTCCAAACAAACAGGGGTCAGCATTTCACCTCTACTACTGGCTCCATACAATCTAAAATCACAGTCATAGGTTATTAAAAAAAGCCAACTACTAACTAACAGCAGGGTAAGAATATAAACACAATACATAGACGTCTTTGACATAATGTCACTACTTAACCTCTTCACATTCTGTTGATAATGCTAGTTAATTTTTTAAATGTATTAAACTAAAATGATGTCCATATCTTACACATTGCACCTTAAATGTTGAATAGCACATCACAACTGTTTATATGTCCTTTAATAGTGCAGAACACACAGCTGACGCGCAGATCTCAATGAATATCTAGTCAAGTTCCATTTCCTTTAAACCATTAACCTGATCTGAGATCACAACAACAGAGAGATGTTTGTGCTGCAAGTGTTTACATGCTGTCAGCAAAAAGATCAGAGTTCAGGGTCATATCTTTATGTGCAATCAACTTCCTGTAAATATCGGCACGTTCTGACATCCACCCCCCCCATGAACGTGACTCGTGGTTCAAGTGTGTATATAAAGAGCAGGGAGACCTCCTCATCATCATAACATCCATCACTGAGCTGATACCTGAATAGCATCACCTTACATTTACCTGACAAGTAAGTAAGACACCTGCTGTGTGTTTCTTTTCATTCAGTGGAACTCATGGTTCTGCTCTCCCTCTTTATATTTTTAACGTCAGATTTTCCTTCTCCACAGCTGATCATCACCATGAAGACGGTCCTGGTCCTCTCCATTCTCCTCTGTGCTGCATTTGCAGCTCCGGCTGAAGACAAAGAGAAGCATGCTCCAGGTCAGTATTGAAGGTCTTTGCTTTAATACACACACACAGACAGTCAGACCTACGTCTATCTAACGCCAACATTAATGTGATTCATCCACAGAAGCAGCAGCAGAGGCCCTGAAGGAACAGTCAGTTGCTGCACCTGGTTAGTGTCCTCTTTACATCTCATGCAGTTTTTTTCCTGTTTGGTTTCATGTTTTATTTAGCCTGCGATGTGACAGCTGTTTGAGAAAAAATAACTAATCAAAATAGCTCAACTAAGTCATCTAATATCCAAAGCCAGGTTAAACAAGTTCCACCAGTGGGCTACAATTTAAAGTTTTGAGTTTTTCTGACTTGTCAATCTGTTTGTTGTTGAAAGGGAAAAATAATTCAAGATAGATATACTGTGATGTCAAATACAACTTAATTGAGGTCTGATGAAGCTGTTGATGTTTCAGAGATGGAGGACAAGATGATGAAGGAAGAAGAAGCATCTGTGCCAGAAGATTATGTCCCTGTTCCCAGAAACGGTAATCAGGAAAGACACACACACGCACACACGCACATGCACACGCACACACAGATTAGATTTAAGACATTTAAACAACAATATGCACACAATACATTTACAGTATTTTTAATTTATTTGTATACTACATCTCTCTCTCTCTCTCTCTCTCTCTGCAGTTTATGTATATATATATATGTGTGTGTGTGTGTGTGTATATATATTTTACACAATAGTACTAATCATTGTGTTGACTGTTTCTCTGTGTTTGTGCAGCACTTCAGTCTAAGGAGGCAGCAGCACCTGAATGTAAGATCCACTTCACTGTTTTAATCTTTCCTTTATGCTCCTTCATGACTGAGGTCGTCATGGCAACAACAATGACACCATTGAAAGAGAAAATACAAATAAAAGTCAAACACCTCTCTCCAAATATCACAAATGTCACGTAGAACGTCAAATGTCTTAAGTATTTAAGCATGACGTGCTTTAAAGGACCAGAGCAGCATTTTTTTCACGTGTTATTATTATTAACTACTTACAAGATGTCTATTATACTCCACTACTAACTATTCTCCAAAATACGTATTTCAGTCAGTCAAACTGCTCTGTTCTCTCTCTCCTCTCTCTGTCTGTAGCTCGTTATAACTTCTGTCCAGAAGGCTGGTTCAACCTCGGCTCTCGCTGCTTCCTCTTCGTCAATACTGCCATGAACTGGTACAGTGCTGAGGTACTGCTGCTGTAATATAATAATACATAATATAATAACTTCTATATTGGTATTGTGAGCAGCTTAATAAGTCGTATAGCTTTTCCTGTCGTCTGATAGACTTTGTTATAGGCTACTGTAGAAGTTAACCATCAAACGATGAATGTTCCACTGGATGGTGACGGTAGGTCAGTCAGTCTGTCACCGTCAGTCCGTGAAAAGATGAGCTGCTCACATTGAAGCTAAAGACAATCCCATTTGGAAAAGAAAATGAAGAAAATTACACAAGTATTTAGTTGTATAGCCCTAAAAGATCCCGATGTGCCTCCTCTGTCTGACAGGAGCACTGCAATGGCCTGGGTGCCCACCTGGCCTCTGTGATCAACGGCAGAGAGTACAGCTTCCTCCAGCAGATCACACGGACAGCCGGTCAGAGCCTCGCATGGATTGGAGGCTTCAGTCTGCAGGTCAGGATTTAGGAAGAAATACCACTCAGACAGTACTGGTCAAGCTCAGGACCTGGTCCAAATGGGGTCTAGAATTACACAAGATGAATATGAGAGCAAATGAAGAGACTATAAGACAACACGTCCTTACACTCATGCTCTCTTTCTCTTAGGGCCGGTGGATGTGGATCGACCGTGAGGGTTTCTATTACACCAACTGGTACTCCCCATTGTCCTCCAGCAGCTACCCCTGCGTCTACGTACACACCAGCCGTAAGTCCACCTGCTGCATGAGTTGAACTTCTCACTACGTTTACCTATTTTCAATTGTTATTTCCTCACAGGTAATATAACGTGAAGCAAACGTAGCCTTAGCTAATGTGTTAGTTCAGATCAAATTAACCATGAGATCAGTTTAAAGTGACATTAGAGTATACAAGTCTTCCATCTTTCACCCTTTTTTTGGTCTGTGTGCTAATTTATTACATTTTCTGTGGAAAAAGGCAATTCAGTGATATTACAGTGAACATTATGGTGTATAATTTGTTAGATTAAAAATTGATTTATTGTTAATGTTATTTTTTCTCTCTGTTTTTTAAATAAAATTTCAGATGGTTGGAGAAACACCCAGTGTACCTCTGCTTATCGCTTCATCTGCTCCAAGAACCCCTTCGGCTGTTAATATACGGACTAAACATCTGGGGCCTTGGGACGGTGTTATTTTTTCTTTTTCTTTGTTGTGTGTATTACTGAATTATAGATTTCCATTGTGTATTCTTCAAAACATTAAATGATGAAGTGTTAAAGTCCAAGACCAGACCAGTGCGAGTAGTCTTACTCGCACTGGTCAATACACGCACACGTACATTGACAGTAAGTCAATGTTAAGTTTAAAAAACTTTTGTGTTAAAGTGTTTGTGATTGTGGCGGTAGACTTGTTTTATATAATAAAGGCTTGTAAGAACGGGACAATGTGTGATCTTCCTTTAAGAGCTTGGTTGAAAAGTGTTTTTTGAAGTCCAGCTGTAGTCTGAAGACGGACAGTCATTCATCAAGTTTGTATCAAGGCCGTTCAAATAATGACACACGTCTCAGAACTAATGCTTTAATCCCTGGTCGTGGTGTTGTAAGAGGGTATGATAAATCAAAGGAAACGCAGACAAAGAGGACTCTGGGTTTTATTTCAAGACCAGGTCAAGACTGTGGTGACACTTCTCATGGTATACTTCTACATGCACACATATGTAAATATGGCAATAAAAGAAGTGAATGAAGGAATCTTCTTTTGTTTTCTGTTGGTGTTTTTATGTGAATGTGGATCTTTCAGATCAATAAGAGGAGTGCCTCTGGTTTGCATGTTCCACATTTTATCACAAGTGCAGTGTAGGACTACTCGCACTGGTCTGGTCTTGGACTTGACTCGGTCTGGTCTTGACTTGGTCTCAACTCCTTCTTTTTAACTTAACATTGACTTACTGTCAATGTACATGTATTGATTTGATTTAATGCTATTCACTGAGGTTTATTGTTGTCATATTAGTAGCAGTAGTTGTCAGTTGTCAGGCTATTTGGGTAGCTGGCTTTGCCACAGTTGATTTTTTCGTTATGCTTCACACGGACACGGGGTACTGCATGCACACTAACCATCCTTTATAACTCGGTGCATTATCCTAAACACTACAATGTACATGAACTGTGAGTCGGTTATAAAGACAGACATACACATTCAAAGAGAATCTCAAAACTCCTGCATCACACACACTTTGTTGTGACCAAACACGTGTTCAGACGAGACAAAGAGATCATGTGGCTGACGACCCGGTGGCCATCTTTGTTATTTTACATTGTCAGCCATATTGTTTTGTAGGCCATGCGGCCTCAGTCGCCATCTGGAACCAAGAACACCATTTCGTCTTTGTCTCACACACACACACACACACACACACACACATACACACATACACACACACACACACACACACACACGTTGTGTCACTTTAGAGGACATGACATTGCTTCATAGGGATGTATATTTTGTCCCCAAAAGGAAAGCTAGGCCCCACAATGCAACTGTGTAAACAGATTTATGTCCCCACAACATGAGTAACACACGCCCACTTTTTGGTTTGTTTTTCTTTAGTTAATTAGTTAGATTAATATTGTGTTTTAACCACTGTTATCTTTTAAATAAATGCTTGTGGAATATAGACGCTGGTCTGTTTAATGCTGCATAATTGATAGTTTAGTATACTTTATGAGACTGTTCCTATGGGACGACATTAACTGGCTATTATTATTTTCCCTTTGTTAAGGCGGGTGGTTCCCCACGAGTTCACTTCATATAAATGAAGTCATATTATTTGTTCTGCCTCCACATTTTTTGTGTTGCATTGGAGTCACCTAGTGGTGATGAAATGTATTGCACTTGTGTTGATGTATTTTAACCCTCCTCTCTTGGTGAGTCTGTTCCTTTTGTTTCTGACTCTACTGAGGACAACTAATTAACTAAAGGAAACAAACCAAAAAGAGTGTGTGTGTGGATGTGTTACTCATGTTGTGGTAGTGAGTAATGATCTTAACAAATAAATTGGACAATGTGGAGGCAGTTTAGTGAAATCACCACAGTCTTGACCTGGTCTTGAAATAAAACCCAGAGTCCTCTTTGTCTGCGTTTCCTTTGATTTATCATACCCTCTTACAACACCACGACCAGGGATTAAAGCATTAGTTCTGAGATGTGTGTCATTATTTGAACGGCTTTGATACAAACCTGATGAATGACTGTCCGTCTTCAGACTACAGCTGGACTTCAAAAAACACTTTTCAACCAAGCTCTTAAAGGAAGATCACACATTGTCCCGTTCTTACAAGTCTTTATTATGTAAAACAAGTCTACCGCCACAATCACAAACACTTAATTAAGTTAACAAAAGTTAATTAACACTTCATCATTTAATGTTTTGAAGAATACACGATGGAAATCTATAATTCAGTAATACACACAAAAAAGTTCATGAGTCGGCTTCAAACAGAAAAAACAACACCGGCCGATCCGTCCCAAGGCCCCAGATGTTTAGTCCTTATATTAACAGCCGAAAGGGTTCTTGGAGCAGATGAAGCGATAAGAAGCGCCACACTGTTGGTTGCCCCAACCATCTAAAATTTGATTTAAAAAAAGAGAGAAAAAATAACAACATTAACAATAAATCCATTTTTAATTTAACAAATTATACACCATAATGTTCATTGTAATATCACTAAATTGCCTTTTTCCACAGAAAACTGAATAAATTAGCACTTAGACCAAGACAAGGGTGAAAGATGGAAGACTTGTATACTCTAATGTCACTTTAACTCTGA
Organism: Helicolenus hilgendorfi; assembly: GCA_916700815.1. Classification (NCBI taxonomy): domain Eukaryota; kingdom Metazoa; phylum Chordata; class Actinopteri; order Perciformes; family Sebastidae; genus Helicolenus; species Helicolenus hilgendorfi. The sequence continues at coordinate 11,153 of CAKALG010039742.1, forward strand.
TCTACGCATTGTTCCCTATCAAGACATATAAATAAAGATATCCATTCTTTGAGACCAAGACAGAAATCCAGGTAGAACATTCACACCTCTTACAACTGTATATATATACGTAAATCTTATTTGGACTGAAAAGAGATGGAGAGCGTGTGGCATTCATGGTTAAGTGTGAGTGAAATTTAACTTAACTTAAACTGATTATAACTGGGATGGAAAAAATATTCCAAAAATGATAAATGTGTCTGATGTTGCCCTCTTCAGCAAAAAAAAAAAAAGCCAGGCAGCACCTTCACAGATAGCCATGTAGTAAACTTGATCTGAACTAACACATTAGCTAAGGCTACGTTTGCTTCACGTGTGAGAAAACAAAAATTAACAAAAAGTAATTGAAAACCGGTAAAAGTAGTGAGAAGTTTAACTCGTGTAACTAGCGAGCCAAGGCAAACAGGTGGACTTACGGGTGGTGCGTAAGTAGACGCAGGGGCAGCCGTTGGCGGACACTTGGGAGTACCAGTTGGTGTAATAGAAACCCTCACGGTTGATCCACATCCACCGGCCCTAAGAGAAAGAGAGCATGAGTGTAAGGAAGTGTTGTCTTATAGTCTCTTCATTTGCTCTCATATTCATCTTGTGTCATTCTAGACCGCATTTTGGACCAGGTCCTGATCTTGATCTGGACATAGTGGTATTTCTTCCTAAATCCAGACCTGCAGATAGAAGCCTCCGAGCCATGCGACGCTCTGACCGGTTGTCCGTGTGAT
>CAKALG010039743.1:0-10553 GCA_916700815.1 Helicolenus hilgendorfi
AGACAGGCACACGTGGAGCTGGCTCAGAGGTCTGTGACCACACACTGAGACGTCTCATTACAAATAATACTGATATTATTTGTGTGTGTGTGATATGAACTGACCCATTAATATTAATATTTTACAGGATGAAGAAAAGAGATGCAGGCAGCGCCCCGAACCTGGGAGACCGAGTTCCATACGTCATCATCAAGGCTGCGAAGGGAGTAGCAGCATACATGAAGTCAGAGGTGCATAGTGTCATCATCTTTCATTGTCTAAATAATATGATTTCATTTGTGCATTCCCCCCTTTTCTTATATTACATGCTTAATCCCGATAATCCTCCTGATTCTTCCACATGTTCCTGTAGGACCCGATCTTTGTGCTGGAGAACAACATTCCCATCGACACACAATACTACCTGGAGCAGCAGCTGTCCAAGCCCCTGTTGCGAATATTTGAGCCCATCCTGGGAGAGAGCAAGGCAGAGAACATCCTGCTCAGTAAATCTACAATCACACACACATCATAGTCTTGTTTTTACAATTTAGGCAATTAGTTTATACTTGTTTCTTTCATCCTTTATTTGCGTATTAGTGAAATTCTTACTTTTTAGATATAATTTTGAGATACCATTTTGGGCATTTGTCATTATTCTTGACATTTTAGAGTTTAACTTTATGAAATGAATTGTTTTTCTAATCTATAAATCGATCGTGTGCAGAAATCTAATGGGCAAAATGTAACATTATAGCATAACAACCGGTGTCAAAGCTGCACAGAACATTATGAAATACTCGTGTGTCCCAAAAGAAAGATAGATGTGCTAGTTAAATAAATGACGCTTAGCATGTGTTGTGTGCTTTAAAACTCAACATTGCTATTGTTTCTCTGGTTTCTTTCAGAGGGCGACCACACACGCTGTAAGACTGTGTTGACCTCGAAGATCGGGGGCCTCATGGCATTTGCTCAGAAGAGGAGCACCTGTATCGGTTGCAAAGCTGTGCTCAAGACGGACGGTGTGTGTTTCTCAGAATTTGAAGATGTGTTTTTTTTTCCTACTTTGTTATCCACTTAATGAGGTTAGGCGTCACTTTTTGTTTGGGAGCGGTGTTAAAGAGCTTTATATGTGTGACATCTAAATTGTGTGTCATTGCAGCGGCTGTGTGCGATTTCTGTAAGAAGAAGGAGTCTGAACTCTACCAAAAAGAGGTAGGCAAGACGCCAGATGACTCCATACTTTCATATGTTGGTTTTCTACGCTAAGTTTATTTGATTTAAGTCCCAGCTCTGACTATGTTTGAAGAAAAGCTTTAATGTCTTATTGTAATCGGTGGTTGTCCAGTGTTAAACATCATATTGCCCTCTGGTGGCTCCTCAGAGCTCAGGGAATTCATTAATGGGAATTTGACACCAAACGTATTTAAGTAAATTAAGGTAATTAAAGCACAACTTGTCAAATTGTTTTTAATGTTTTCATGTAAGGATTAAGGGTTTAATATCTGAAAACAAACATAACTTTTCCCTCGTCATGTCCGTTGAGTTTCTAACATTTAGGTTGTTAATTACAGATCTTTCACCTGAACACACTGGAGGAGCGTTTCTCTCGCCTGTGGACTCAGTGTCAGCGTTGTCAGGGCTCCCTCCATGAGGATGTGCTCTGTACCAGGTACATGTGTGCACATATTTATTATGAACGTGTGTTTACTGCAGGATTATGGCTGAGCACACAGTAACACTGTCCCTCTTGACTCCTCTACAGTCGAGATTGTCCCATCTTTTACATGAGGAAGAAGGTTCAGAAAGATTTGGATGACCAGAGCAAGCTGGTGAATCGTTTTGGATGGTGAGAGGCAAACACACTCATTCCTTATATGCCTCATTTCAGATGACCAAGGACTCTTATCGTCTCACTGTAGTTTTCTTCTATGTCTTTTGGTGCTTGTAAAAATGCATATATATTGCACTATTTCTATGTTTTCTAATATGAATAAAATGTCAATAAATAGTATCATTTTCTAAAAAAAATCAAAAAGCAATCGATTCCTTTTTGGCCCGTCATGTATGATCATTACTTAATAAACGATCACTGCAGAAATTGGAAGTTACAAAATTGACATCCAGGATGCTGAACCAGTCTGCTGTTAAACACACCAGACAGTAAATGTACATGTGACATGTCCTGTATATGAAGAGGTTTACAGTGTATGAAACTTTACATTCCCCAATCCTAATTTGACAAGTTTAACTTTTTCTGAAATGAAGAGGAACTACATTGTTTTCTTACCTCAGAAAAAAACCCTGATTGTTAACTTTTGATGGCACAAACTGAGGGGGGAAACTGAATGCAAGGTTTGTTATTCTTTCTTGAAAAAGATGATGTCTTTATTATCAGTAGTTACAAATCAGATCTGGCGTTAACGCAGCACATTCTCAACATAGTTTGTGTGTTTGAGCCACTTACTAGTAAAGATCCACCTTGGATAAACAGAACAGACGAGATGTAAAAGCTGAAGACATTTACTTGTTCATTACAGCAGAGTGCATTAAAGATTTTACATAGCTGTCAGTGAGAGACTTGTTAAAAGTGTTCAGCATATTTCAACAGAGGAACTACACTGAGTCCAGATAACAAGACAGGCATTTGGAAGCTATTGGTTTAACACCATAGCGAAGTAGGAACCCTCCATGATTGGATTCACCTCTGTTGGCAGGAAGCAACCGAAGTTAGTTCATTGAACGTTGATATAATTTTAGTAAATATGTGGAAAGCAGTTTCTAAATGCAGACGTTTTTAAATTGGGTAACGCTGTTTATAACGCTACAAAAATATAAATTCAACCCAATACATTTAGGGTGACAGTAATTATCAAAAACGACAAACACTGCTATAAAAAAATTGGCGTCTTATTGAATATCCTTATCATAAAGCATGATGAGATAACATGACTGTCACTGTGTCTAAGCTCTGGAGATTTCCTGGTGAGTTAACGACTGGTTTTAGCATCAGTGTGGTTTAAATGTTGTGTGTAGTACCACAAAACCACCACCGACAACACTGTGACTGATAAACTGCATTAAAAGTGGACTTTGGAATACAGTGTGACTGTGGAACAAACAGCAGGGCTGACACTTCAAACAGTAAGTTAATGATGGAGTGAAACGATGGACAGGCATCAGATCTCAACCGATCATTTGACACAGCTCTCAGTCCGTTATTCCTCAGTTCCTGATATATCACTATATTCCTGAGTAAACTTTTTAAATGGCACCAACTAATCCCTAAATTCTACAACAAAACAAATAACAGGAAATTAATAAAGTGCACCTAGGGGACTAGAACACAATTTTGAGGCTTTGTTACTGTCATGATCCCATCTTGCTATAGCATTTTCATTGATCTGTGTGAGAGAAATATAAAAAATATATAGATATTGCTGTTGTGTTTTAAGCCCCAGATGACACACTAACCTATGAAAAAACACGAGGGGGAGACAGACGTTTCCAAAAAAAGTTTCAACCAATCATCCTGAAGTAGAATGTTTTCACAGTAAACAGTGTTCTAGCCGGTATGACACTGTTTCCATGTTATTTGTGGGACTTTGTGAAGTCAGATGTGTACCGACTACTCACATACAATTTGTCACAAATTTCATCTCCCTAAAGAATGTGCTGGGTCCAAGAATAACTTTGGGAGATTTGGATTGAATGCGTCACCCGATGTGACAGTGCAAACTGCAGTGACGCACCACCGTGAACCCCTGACCCCTAAATAGTCAACTGGAGCTGAACAGTTTGTAAAAGAGAATTATCTTCACAGACAAATTCAATCTTTCTACCACAGATTCAAATTAAGTTTGCACAATGCAGACCGTGAAGGTAGGGTTGGTAAAAATGTTAGAAACATTTGTTATATTAGTGGAAATCCTCATTACATACGACAGGAATCAATAAATCAAATGCTCTGGAAAAAAAAACAACCTGTGGCCGTTGCAGGACTGTAAACAACCCGTCCAATCATCAGAGTCTTCCTCAAGCTGCTTGACAGCTGTGAGTACTAACAGTAGCCATGTTCGCCGCTCACGTTCATTATGATATGTTTACGTTCATAATGATAATTGTGGGGGAGTGGCATTGGAGGCAGACTTGAAGCGACGGACTGTCAGTGTTGCCGACTTTCTCACTAGATTCAGGGACTTTTGGAGCTAGTGCTGCTAGCTACTCTCATTGGAAAAGAGTTGGCAACACTGAGCTGGGTTATTCGGTTGGATCATTTTTTAAATCTAGTGTACTCTTGCTGGTTTTTCAAGAGCACCGACCCTACTTTGAACCAAAAAAAAAAAAAACTCATCTAAAAACTGCAGTTTCTAGTTGTTTGGTCACCCAACAAAAACAAAAAAACTCCAACTGAATTCACAGCGTTAAATGGACACTGTACATCTTGTGTTGACATACTGTCAGTGGAAACTGCGACAGCAGTAAAAAATGGACTTTGCCACGTCTGCTTCCCTGTACGGAGCTGTGCTGGAACGTCTCCAACGTGACAGAGGAGTTGCAGTGTGTGAGGGCGAGCGTGAAACAAGTGCTGTAAGGGATGCGCTGGTGTTTGTGTGTGTTAGTGTGTGTGTGTTTGTGTGGTTTGCTATAGTATTACGCAACGTCTCTGAGTTTTCTTCTTGCTCTTCTTATTGCTGCGGTTGGTCTCCTTATATTTTCTAATCTCCCGTACTAGCGAATAGAAAGCTTCCTCCACACCCTGCAAGACAGTGACAGAAAAATATTTGTCACACACAAAACGAATATAAGATTTTTGGTAATGATATGTAATTAAAAGTTTTATTTCAGACATTGATTTGCATTCTTATTTACTCAAACCAGGCTCATGCATGCATCATTGCAAACCGAATGCAGGTGTTACTTCTTTCCTACGTACCTGTCTGGTTTTGGCAGAGGTCTCGACAAATGGTACTCCGTAGCTTCTTGCCAGCTCCTGTGCCTGCCGCGACTCCACAGTGCGAGTACTCAGGTCGCTCTTATTCCCCACCAGCACCATAGGAACGCTGTCACTGTCCTTCACCCTGTTTATTTGCTCTCTGAGGAGGAGACAAATGCAAAAGCACCTACTGAGACCACCCGACTTTTATCTTTGCTACACCTAATATTTTCTTCAGTATTAACTTATGTATTTGGATCAGTTCAAAAACGTGAACCAGATTCTACTGTACTAATTGCCCCACAAGACTAAACATAGTCACAGTATAGTATGTCATAAAAAGTCATAGTATAAAAATAAAAATAGTCTATAGTATATCCATCCATCATCTTGTGCTTATCTGGGGCCGGGTCGCCGGGGCAGCAGGCTTAGCAGGGTATTCCAGATGTCCCTCTCCCCAGCAATGTTTTCCAGCTCTTACTGTGGGACCCAGAGGCATTCCCAGGCCAGATGAGTTATATAATCTCTCATAAAGAAGTCATAAAAAACGTAGTAAAAAAAGCGTAGTATGTTATAAAAAGTCAGCCAACTCGCCAACCCATCGCTGAAAAATGCAATTCTTGCAGAAATCTCCAAATGTCAAAAGTTTTCGATACCAAATCACGACATGGCTTTTTCTGTGGTGTTCCTCGAGGTCTTGGTGTCTTAATGTGGTATTTTGGAGGGATTATTGATCATTTTTAATTCTGGAGTGGTAAAAAATTGTTAAATTTAGCACCAAATCTGTGTAACAAATGGTAAAGTAAGTAAGCATGAGGATAGCCATCATATACTTCTATCATATGTTCTATGCCCTTATGCACTCACAAAATTAATTATTATATTTGAGCTGCATCTCAAATTAATCTTCATGTTCACAGCTTTCAGATGATGTACACCACTTCTATATGACATCTACTGCTGACCTGCTATCGCCCCCTAAAGATCCCCTATACCTCCCACCCTAAGTGGGTCTCTTAGGGTTAAAAAGTCATAGTATAGTACGCCATAAAAGATTTCCTGGAAAATGTCACAGTATAGTATGTTGAAAAAAAGTCATAAAATGTCACAAAGAAGTCATAGTATAGTATTCAATTCATATATTTTTTAAAAAGTGCCATGAAAATTTCCCAATATAGTAGGTCATAAAAAAAAGTCATAAAAGAAAGTCATAGTATAGTATGTCATAAAAAATGCCACGAACACAGCTGTATTACAGACTGTCCCAAGTTATACACACACTATTGAAGAAGACTATTAGTCCTTCTTGGACCATATTGTTTCAACTTCCAGCTGGGTTTTATTACTGACACTAGTCTAAGGCGGTGTGAAGCATCCTGTACCTGTAGAGGTGAACATCCTCAAAGGATTTGATGTTGTTGATGGCGAACACACAGAGGAAGCCCTCTCCTGTCCTCATGTACTGGTCCCTCATGGCGCTGTACTCCTCCTGACCTGCAGTGTCCAGGATGTCCAACAGACAAGTCTCTCCATCAATCACCACCTGTTTTCTGTACGAGTCCTGGAACACAGCATTGACATGATCATGCAGGCGGTGCCCAACGTCACTGCCAAGAAATCTAACAATGGATTGCATCATGTTAGTTCCCATGTTGTTTTTTTTACAGTCACACTGCTGCATCATGTAGCAACAGGACCTTGTTGAATGGAACATTTTGTGATGAACTTGCAGAAATGTGTTCAACACCGAAATTAAAGATTTACAACCAACTTAGGGGGATTTTTAGGCAACAATGTGAGGAACAATAAGAGATTACTCAGCAGAGTTACCAGTGTTGACTTATATGTGTTAGTGGAAATTATATTAAACTAAAAGCCATACTTTTATTCGGCACAGAGTAACATCATATCCTATGTATTGGTTAATGTGCCCTGAAAGGGAAAATATGACTTTGCAGTGAATGTTTAAAACTATCCAAACCTTTAGAAGGCACATAGTTGAAAATAACTCACATTGATGAACACACAAAACTGATCATGTAGTTGGCTCTAAATTATTATTTTTTTGCTATATAACCCTTTACATAGTAAACTTTATCCAGGACACTGTGTCTATAATGGTCGGTGTGTCTCACCTCGATGGTTGGATCATATTCATCCACAAAGTGGTTCTGGATGAGCTGGATGGTGAGGGCGCTCTTCCCCACACCTCCTGCCCCGACCACCACAAGCTTGTACTCGGTCATGCCTGGAAAGGATTAAAGGTCACATATTGTAAAAAGTGAGATTTTCATGTCTTCTATATTGTAAAGCAGGTTTAAGTGCTATATAAATACTGTTAAACTATCAAAATGCTCAATCCATGGAGAAATACACACAGCCCCGTATTCAGAAATTGTGCGTTTGAAACGAGCCATTAGGATTTCTGTCCATTTGCGAATATACAATAATAAATGTGTCCCAGTTTATTTTCTGTTGCAGTGTATGTAAATTGTTTAAAAAAAAATGACTTGCTCCCGAACACACTTTTCTCTGTTTTACTTTTTGAAAAAGTACATATTGGAGGGGATCTACTCCCAGCACCACAAACAATTTTGAGAATGTGCGTGTTTCCCTCTCCTTGAAGTGTATGTAAATAACATCACCTGAAAGGAAGTAAACATGGACCCAAACTATTGCCTGGCAATGCTATGCTGTTGCAATTCCTTTTAAATGCGCTAAAACGGAGCGTTTCAGACAGAGAGTAAATACAGGTATATTCAGGCTGACAGTACGAGGAAAATAAAGGTTTTTGTTGAACATTACAGCATGTAAACATGTTCTAGTAGAAACACAAAATACAAGCACGAACCTGAAAATGAGCATATTATGGGACCTTTAACTCCTGTTTTTATTCTATGTTTCATGCCCTTTAATTGTATTTTACAGCACTATGAGTACTTTTACTGCATACACAAGATACAAGTATGAACCTGAAAATGAGCATATTATGGGACCTTTAAACCAACAGGTAGAGCCATGATTAGCCAAGTTATCAGGTTGAACATGAACAAATGAAACCTCTTCCTCTCTAACACTGACATGGCGAAGAGACTGACCCAGATTTAACCATTACTATCCGTTCACGTTACTTGTCTCTTCCTTTATAGTTACTAAACATAGATATGAATGAGTGGTAGAAGTGGGACATGTTTAAAACGTGCTTACCTTTATGTAGAGTGTATACCAGTCTGTGAAGTGATAGTTTAAGGAGTGGATAAGTGAGATTAGCTTGCTACATAGCGTTAGCCTGATTTCCTCATTCACAAACTACTAGTATACAAACTTCACTATCTGTCCGCAAACTTGTCTTCTTCACTAGAATTACTTCACTAAATATGAACCACAGATGCTACTAGTAAAAACTTTATACAATGAATAAATTAAAAGCTTTTTAAAGCCTGTTCTTGTTCCTAGTTTTAGTTAGTCTCCATTGTGGCTCATTGAAGAGCAGCAGAGCGTCTCTCACGTTAATCCCCGTCGGCAAGCAACCAATGAGACGACGGGGAACGCAGACAGACGTGGTGGCGAGCCAATCAGAGTGGAGGTTTAAGCTTGTAAGCCCCGCCTACAACTACCAAATCTGACCAATCACAGAGAGGAGTAAGCCCTATTTTGGGTGTAGCCTCTCTGTGCAAACTTTTCTTTCTCACACAGATGGTTCTTCTCAACTCCTCAGATATCTGTACTGATTCATTTTTATTTATATATTTTATTACAGTGTTGCAATGCTATGCAGCTCTGTTCACACTTTTCTGTATTCTAGTAGATTTACATTTTTTTTTGTTTCCATTCCACACTTTGGCAATGTAAAAGTATGTTTCCTATTCCAATTAGATAGATAGAAAAAGATAGATAGATGGATAGATAGATACTGTAGATAGATAAATTAATTAATATGTCAAAGTGGCAAAAATAATATTAAAAATGAATGTAGCCATTAATTAATTGATAACATATGATTAATTGATATTTCTATAGCTATATAAATAAATAAGGGGTGAAATGAAAAGGGAAAATCGTGCATAAATAAATTAGAAATGCAAATATAAATAAATAAATGTAAAATGTAATACAAATAAATACTTAAATAAATAAAGGGTAAAAATTAAATAGAAGAGTAAATAAATAAGGGAATTAATACGAAGAAGCAAATCAAAACAGAAATATCAGTTTATGTCACATTTGATCAATTAATCAATGCCTCCATTTATTTTGTTATTATTTAATAACATGTATATTTATTTGTTGAGTATTTTTTTTTATTAATTCATTTATTTTTGTCCGTCTTCCAAACTGTTGCTCCGTGGGGTAAATGTGTAAAATAAGCAATTTTTTGGTAACAACAATTCCTTTTCTTGTTTCCACTGCCTTCAAATGCCCCATCCATAAATAAGTTACTGCAGGTTAAAGAGCTGTGTTTTAACAATGTGAGAGCCAGTTTACCTCTAGAGATGTTCATACCAGAGTCAAGGCTAACTTGAGTATAAAGCATCATGTTTGTTTATCGCCATCTAGTGGCCACAGTGATGAACTGCAATACCACATAAATCTCGTCAAAACAGCGTCAATGCAATAGTGCTACTACTTCCGGTAAATTCTTTCAAAATAAAGACCAAACTGAAGCAGTCAGAAATGAACAATCAGCAATTATTCTAAAACTATTATGATGAGATGATTATGAAAATGGCCAAGCTCATAGCTCCCTGAGAAACAGAGCAATGTTACTAAAAAAAAAATTAGAAATTTGTTTTGGAAAATATCAATAAAATGCAGTTTCTCCTGTTGATTCTTAAATGAGAGAGAGAGAGACAGAGAGAGAGAGAGAGAGATAATGAGAGAGAGAATGAGAGAGAGAGAGAGAGAGATTGAGAGAGAGAGAGAGAGAGAGAGAGAGAGAGAGCAGGCATCATGCCCCACCCCCTGGCCCATCATCCTCACTTCCCCTGTTTGTTTGTGACGTCCATGTTTCCCCCTCACTCTCCCACTGAGTGCATCTGCTCGCCCATCTAATCTTTGCCTAAAATCACAGAGATAATCCTGCATCCATCTGTCCTGATAGAAAGACAGAGAACTGACATTGCGCTCATGATGTAAAAAAAAAAAAAATCATCACTAATTTAATGCGTCATCATGCTGTAGATACATCCTGATGACATGATTGTGCTGAAGTAGTGACATCATCTTAAATTGCTTACATTTTATTATACACAAGGATATCTCACATATACATCTTTTATACATAGAATATTTTCCACATTTTTGCATGTTTATATTTCCTTTTTTAATTTTTACACTGATTCCCACCACACATTTCATCAAGAAGGAGAAGGACAACATCGGAACGGCCATAAACTGAGACAAAGATAAACTTGATGAAAAATACACCGATACAACACTTAAAAATGAGATTGTTCACAGGAATAATCATTCATGTCTTTTAGACATTTCACTCAAAGCAAACATTTGCTTTAATCGTTTTTTTTAAATAATTTATTGACATACCAACACATTTTACTAGGGTTGACCTGAATGCTTCGAAGCTTCGACTGTTTCAAGGTAATCAACTTCCAAATCAGTATTTGAATGAATATATATA
>CAKALG010039747.1:0-22491 GCA_916700815.1 Helicolenus hilgendorfi
CGGACAGACAGTCTTCGTCTCTGGAGGCTCCAGACCGGAATGTCTGGCTGCTTCTCAGGCCACCAACACTCTTGTGACTCAAATATCTCCTCTCAGCTTGTCCACTTGCACTACGAAACCACCTCCTGCTGTTGTTTTTGGCACAATAGCACTCACACATGAGCAGATGTGACTCAGCCTGACCTGCACGACACCAACACCACCCCAAAGCTGTTGAGATGGACGTCATGGAGGCAAAAAGAGCAGCGTGCAAATGATGCACCGACAAACTTGCATCCGTCTCAGAACTAACGGTACTTCATCTCAGAATGTAAAACCGTGTCGCCTGCCATGAGAAGACCTTTGCACTCAACTAGGCTGTAAATGTTTACTGAGCCCGTGCAGCTCGCTGCTACAGCTGCACACACACTCACACAGCATAAAATTTTAATTATGCGATGGAAATAAGACCCCCCCAGTAAATAAGAAGCGGTTGCAGATGAGTTTATTACTCATGCTGCCATATTGGTGATTTATCAGTGTTTTACGTAACAGCCCAGAAAAGCTGCGCAGGCGGGTTTATAGGAGATTCATTCTGCACCTGGCTGTTAAAGTAGGGAGAGAGCTGCTTTGTTTATATGACATTAATATCAGATGGATTTTCCTCTGAATGTATTGCTTGTGTTAACCTATTGGGTTTTATGTTCAAAGGTTTAATTCACTAAGTCTCCCCACAGATGCCATCATTAAAAACAATCTGATCTGTTTGTACTTGTCCAACACTGTTGTTGGCAGTTAGCTGCAAGATGTCCTGTGTCCTCCGTAATATAATATCTTTAAAGGTGCTATACGATATCCAGAGCATTAATATAGCAGCAGACAACTTTTTGCTTTGTAAAGATATAGAGGAGTGATGTCTACCTGAGCAGAGAACGAAGTCGCTCTCCCTTTGTGTGTGTTTTAATCGGAGTTTCTCCATGCTTTGTTGACATAGCCGGGTGCTACGGCTGCGCATGTTTTTAGTGCATGGGAGTGTCTCTATCTGGCTAGCTCACGGCCACTGCTCTGCACTGTGCTCAGGTGGTGGTAACAGCTGATAATGCAGTCCTGACTATGTTTATCAGTATTTTCAATTGGCAACCAATGAGAGCTATTGATATTCTTTTATATAATACCATACTTGAGGTGCCAGAAACATGACTCACAAGGCTGGTGAAAATCCAAAGAGAAGTGTAAAGATATGAAGTGTTCTTTCTGAAGTAGTCTCTCATTAGTAGCTTTATCATTTGCTCAGTGTTTACTCTAGACATCAAGAATTGTATCCCTTTGTCAGGCATAGAAGCAGGTCGTCTCTGCTCTGCTCCTTGATAGCTGAAGTAACAAAGACTGCATCCTCAAAACTGGATTTAACCAACATTAGTGCTCGGGAGATCGAGCGGGTTGTCAGACGGTTCAGAGGTTGTTGCGGGCTGAGTTTTCAAGCTAGAGTGAAGATATAGTTATCATATGAAAATGTCATTGTAGCTTGTCGGGTAGAAAACTAAATACAAAATTACGCTACATTTTGGCGAGAGAAAACTGGCATGGCGATTTTCAAAGGGTGAATGACCATCACAAACATGTATCATCATGTTCTACGCTGTTATACACTTTCACAATTTATTTTAATTCATTTATTAATTAATTTGTATTTCTTATTAACGATTAGAACAACTTGACACACAGTGCTAAGCTGCATCTCAAAATAATCTTCAGGTTCCCAGCTGTCAGATGATGACACCACTTCTGAGTGATATCTACTGTTGACTATTTATCTACCCCTAAATATCCCTGGTCCCCAATCCATACCCCTCTAAAAAAGAGGTTGCAATGGTAAGGGTTTAAGCACAAGGTTGGCAGTTTGATCCCCAGCTCTGCATGTCAAAGAGTCCTTGAGTAAGACACTGAGTCGCTCCCGATGGGCAGGCCAGCACCTCGCATGGTAACACATCGGTGTACGGTATGAATGTGTGTGAATGAGAGGCAAATTGTAAAGGCTTTTGTCCGGTAAGATAGAAAGGCGCTATATAAATGCAGTCCATTTACTATTTACCCAGACATATCAACCAAACAACCCACACTTTTAAACATTTTGCAGTGCTGCAAAACCCTCAGTCTCCATCTCGCTTTTAGCGGTGAAGGATCAGTAACAGACCTCCTCTCGTCTTATTTTTTGATGGATGTGTTTCATAGCCATATATTGTCATTCTCAGCCTGTCGTCACTCATCTCGTACCTCCCTGGTGGGCTGCGACGTTCGGATTGTCGGATCTGCTGCTGCTGGTGGGAATATGTGTGTGTGTGTGTGTATATTTGGGAGCTTGGTGTGCCTCTCAGCGGTGTATAGTGTGCGAATCTAGAGAGTGTGACGCTCCTGTCAGAACACATTACATAAAGTGTGACGTCCACTGGAGAAACGAGGCCAAAGATTTTAGATGTGCATAGCTTCTTTATGAGACAACCTACTGTCATAGTTTCATATACCAGACTAACTATCTATCCATCCATCTAAATCTGATCTAATCTACTCAGTTTGTCTGCACTACATGGCCAAAAGTATGTGGACACATATTAAAGGAAATCTTAATGCTGCAGCATACAATGAGATTTTAATTTAAGGAGATTTTATAGGCTTAGGGATGAATAGATAATATAATTAGCGCATTAATCGATAAGAAAAACATTCATTATCTATAACTATCTGAATGCAGGCATCATCCAGTGTGCAGCAGACCAGTGAATTGGACTCTGCATGAGCTCATGTAAAACTGATCATATTCCGGTCTGTTGAAGCTGCCGTCTCACTTTTAGGGAGTCTTAAAATAGTCGCCAGTCTCAGGGCTCATCATTATCATCTCTTCCCTCACTGAGTTGCTTCCCTCTCGCCGGCTGTCCCCCCTCCCACTGTCCCCTCCACTCACTCTTTATTTTCCCCCTATGTTTTCCTTTCTGTTTTTTTTTTATTCATACCCTGCAGTACAATGTTTTCTGTTTCGTTTTATTTTTTTTATTCAAGCAGATCGAAGCAGATGTTTGTAAAAAAAATAATAAAAGAAGATCCATCAATCAGCGGGTGGAGTGGACACACTGAGTGAATTCAGTGTCCATCTGTTTGAGTGTGACTTTTCTGTTGGGTTCAACGTCTGATCGGACAAGTGGGTCAGAGATCTACTTGCCCAAAGTCAATTTTCACTTGCCCCTATTCAAATATTTTTTACTTATTAGCGGTTATCAAATAACAACAAAGACTAAAGCTATTTTTTCGTGCGCTTCCGCTCATAAACCTTGTCTTTTCGTGCAGTTGCCCGACCGGTACTGCATATGTGCAGCTCAAAACAGAGACGAGAAGGAGGCGAGATGCTCACTCCTTACCTATTTCCATCAGATTCCTGCAGCCGGATGTTCATTACTACTGTCTGCTAGCTGGTGACAACATGGGGAAGTGCAAATCCAATGAAAATTGAATATTCCACTAAGATTTTGAGGCGTGGCTGAAACCGGTACCAGGAAATATACACGAAGCACGGTGTATTTTGTGGAGGAATTCTTTCGTATTCGGCACAATGACAGTCAAGGCCGTGGAATGAATCCCACAATGCAGAGGGAGGCTGAGGCTAGTGTCCATAAAGCGTTTTTTTTTCTTTGTCTGACCGCCAACATCTTTATGCAGTTGTTCCCTGATGAGGAGACGAGGGTATATAGCCGCCTAGAGAACAATCTTTTTTCAGAGCGCTTTGACTTTTTTGTGCGGCTGCCCTGAGCGCTTCTAGTTGAAAATCTCTGGTGTCCTGAGCGTCCTGCCAGCACTTTTCTGCCAGAGAAAAATGCTATATGGACAGTCAGCCTAAGAAACACAAAACTGCCAAGACCCTAGGTAATTCCCAGTTCTGTTCTGCCCTCGTCTCCACCATGTAAGGTAATTGATGGGTTTTTTTTTTCTTCAATTTCGATTATAGAGTTGGTCTTAAATTTCACTCTGAATAGCATTAAAAAAGTATTAAAAAGTCTTAAATCTAACTTGCCTTAAGCTGTAGGAACCCTAAACCAGGACTGATGGGGAAGAAAGATGTGAATGTCAATGACAGCGATGACAGCTAGCAAATATGAAATAAATCACAGTCCGCATCACCTTATCATGAGCGCTGCAGCTACGAATCTGTGAGTGATTTATTTTTTTTCTCCCTTTTTTGCAGCTGTCATGGTTTCAGATGAGCAGAGTCTATATTACAAAGTAAAGAAGAAAAAAGGGGGGGAATGAGTGAAAAAGAGATCCTTTGACTAAAAGAGGCAACCGAGTTGGAACTGCCTTGACACCACTTGTCATCCAATTGAAAGCTTTTCATGTGAAGAAAACAGAATGGTAGAAAAAATATCTCCTGGCTAGACGCGGAGCCATGGGCTTACTTTGAAGACTCCAGGGTGCATCTCAACTCTTTTTTTATAAGCCCAGCGTGTGTGTGTGTGATGGCGATGCGTGTCTCGTGTGTGCGCAGGTGATGATACATCATGCTCAACTCACATGGGTTGTGTGAGTAGTTTTGGATGGAAAGGAGGAGGCGGGGGGATAATGAACGCTCCAGTATTCCCCTCAGATACAATGAAGGATGTGGATTGAGGTCACATTGAGCACCACTGCAACAGAAACATCAAAAGCCCTCCTGGTTTCATACAGCGGTGTGCTTACATACGCCCCAACATGTAACCGCAAAGCAACCGCTAATCTCCTGGGAGGTCTATGTATCCTGTAAGTGTGTTTGTGTGTGAGTTTCACTAGCTGCGTCAGACAGATGGAGCATGTTAGATGGGGACACAGCGTAAAAATGAAAACTCTTCCTCCAAATTAATAGGCCTGCCTGTCTGTGTAATTTGAACCATCCATTTTCTCTGAGGAACTCCTTATCTCTTTCTTTTCCATGTCAGTTGCAGCTCATACTTGTTTCACTCATCTGGTGCTTCTGCGTTGTTGAAGGAAAACTCTCCGGGGCTGCAGAGTACTGGCTGGTATGTTAGGGCTATATGGGCAATATGATTAGACTCAATATTTTGATTTTATTTTTCTGACATATGTATGTAACACAGTATGGCAAATATATGGCCAAAAGTATACGGACATTATACTATACACGGACATTATACCCATATGTAAGTGTTCCTCATTACTGAATCATGGGCATTAATCTGCAGCTATAACAATCTCCACTCTTCTGAAAAGGCTTTCCACCAGATTTCTGAACGGTTTGCTCCCATTCAGGTCCAACCATAGACTGTATATAAGAAGTGGAAGTAGTCACTGTGACATCACCCATTGGTTTGTGGACTGCTGTTTTGAAGCCTCAAGCGTCATTTTGGGCTGTCGTCATGTTGTTTTTTTTGCAACCAGAATGACACGAGACGGTGGAGCTAAGTACAACCCAACGCTGAAAACATTTTCAGGTCACCAAAAATGTTATAATTAACTTTCATGAACTGAAAACACACTGTGAAAGGGTTAAAGTTGTAGGACAAAAACACGGACAACTCCCAGACCGGACAACGCCGTGGTAGCGACCTGTCAATCACAAGGTAGCCACACCCTAAAGCATCCCATGCTTTATGGTCTATTTGACTCTAAATGGGACCATAATTTACTAAATGATCATCATGCTGTATGGAAGAAGACTTGAAACTAGTGATTGAGACCATAAACTCATGTCTACAATGTTTACTGAGGTAATAAATCAAGTGAGAAGTAGGCTCATTTTCTCATAGACTTCTATACAGTCAGACTTCTTTTGCAACCAGAGGAGTCGCCCCCTGCTGGCTGTTAGAAAGTTGCAAGTTTAAGGCACTTCCAGGTTTGCTTCACTTCTCAGACCCGGAGGCCAACTTGGTCCAACACTGATTTTGGCCGATAAGGTCTGGCTCGCAGTCGACCTTATAGTTCATCCCAAAAGTGTTGGGTGGGGTTGAGGTGCGGGCTCAGTGCAGGTCACTTAAGTTATTCCGCACCAAACTGAGAAAAACATTTCTTTATCGACCGGGAAATGGTTTTTCCCAAATGATTGCCACAAGTCGGAAGCACACTGTTATTTAAAATACAGTGGTACTGTAGCATTAAGATTTCCCTTAAATGTGATGGTTTGGCCTGTAGTCCAAATAAGGGATGTCTCAAGCCGATCCTATGGATCTATATGAGGGCCTATCTGGGCATAGTTTAATGGATTGGTATCAGCTAAAACACAGCAGATCAGAATCGGATCCTTTTTGTATTGTACTCTGTACCGCTGCACAATTAATACAAATTTGATCAAAATTGGAATATGGTCTACTGCAATTCTCAAATCACAGGAGGTGCTAAATTTGTTAAAGGCAAAATGTGTGTCAAAATACCATTTTAATTTAAATATTGTGGTGCTGCCGAGATGTCCTGGTCGACACATCATTTTCTAAAGACTAAAGAAAACATCTCTGTTTGGCACAGATCTCCTCAAAAATCACACCATAATCATTTGAATATGTTTTTCAATGAAAATGAGAATAATCTTGTAAAAATTATCATTCCCTCTAATATTGCAAATCATCGCAATTGCAATATCAGTCAAAATAATCACAATTATCTATTCTTCTCTGTGTTTTGTCCACCTCAGCCTGCTGGTGTCGCAGAGCTGCTCTCCGTAATGACAGCTGGCTCTACAGTGCAGCAATTAACCGCACAAGTCATTGAAAATTAGAGTGTGTGAATGTGAAAAATGATTAGTTCGCACCGGTGACACACCAGGGACACTGACAAAGCTGTTATCTCTCCTCTCTTATTAGCAAAGAGCAGTGTACACAACATTCAGCAAACAGCCTCTCATTTTAAGCCAACACTGACCTTCACTTTCACCGGACAAAATGACAAACTACGCTGCATCATCATGCATCACTTTGTAACTCCGACAGAGTGAGACGTCTTCTCTCTAGCTGATTGCGTCAATTCTCCAGTTTAACTTGTACACAGGCTTAAAATGTCGTCATTTTACAATAGGCACAAGGCCACTTGGCCTTTGGTGTTGTCAATTTTTGAGGGTACCAAGGCCAAATGCCAGGGCAGCAAGGCCGTCAAATAAAACAATGATTGAAGTCATTTTTCCGTGATATTTGTGCTTCTACCATATCCTAAGTAGACAAAGTATACGTTGTATAACTTGCAGTTGCATTCTTCTGTGGTGCACATGGCTTGTCTGTTGCTGTCATGGAAACGCATTAAGATCCCAACAAGCAGTTTTTGTGCTGATGTTGCTTCTTGGGGCATTTTGGAACTTGGTAGCGAGTGTTGCTAGCGAGGACAAATTATTTTTTACACGCTATATGCTTCAGGACTCTGCAATCCCATTCTGAGAGCTTGTGTGGTCTGCGGCTTCATGGCTGAGCTGCCGTTGCTCCTGGGTTATTTCATTACATCACAGTAGCAGGCCTTAAAGTTGGCAGGAGTGAATTTAGGAGGGCAGGAATTGACTTATAGGTAAAGATGGCGAACTATGACAGTGCCACTGAGCCCTACATTGCAAATTTGTGTCGTTATGAGTTTGTCATTAGAGATTATGCTTGCTTTCATGTGCCTGTATGTACAGTATGTAGATATATTAGGGCTGTCAAAGTTTAATGCAAATGTATTTTAACAGCACTCATTTCTTTAACACATTAACGCAACTTGCGATTTTTAGGTAGTAGCGGGCTCAGTTTTAAAGCTAGAGTGAAGATACTGGTATCATATGAAACTAAAAAAACAACCATGTCATACTAGCTACTAACGAAGGAGGCTACATAATGCTCCGAACTTATGCTAAATTTTGGCAAGGAAAAACTGGCAGGTTTTTTTTCAAAGGGGTCCCTTGACCTCTTACGATTGTTTTGTGTTGTTAATTCATTTCCAATTATAGATATGTAAATACATTTGCATAAAGCAAGCATATTTGTCCACTCCAGTGTTGATAAGAGTGTTACATACTTGATAAATCTCCCTTTAAGGTACATTTTGAACAAACAAAAAATGTGTGATTCAAATGAGATTTATTGCAATTAACTATAGACAATCATGCGATTAATCGTGATTAAATATTTTAATCGATTGACAGCACTGAGATCTACAGTATATCTATATACAATTTTGCAAAAGAACTTTTAATGTAATCAGTTGGAGTTTGGAGTTGGAGCACTAAGCTGACAGACTGAACATACATGCCAAAAACAATGTTTGTGATTCATTTTGTGCTGCATTATGTATGAGAGTCTTTGTACTCTGTTTACTTTATTACCCTCCTCCTCAGCTGGCAGCACAGCGCTCAGTTGACAGTAGAGGTCAAAGGCTGCTGCTCCTGGACGGGCCAGAGGAGGATAAGCCGGCTGATGTCATCCTGAGACCCAAGAGGAGGGAGACTGTAATCCCCTGTCTCTCCTCACATGTTATCAGGGAGAGGAACAGCCGGAGAGAATCAGAGACAAAAACAGATATTTGATGGAGAATCTGTTTTAAGAAACCTCCTTCTGACTTCACCCGTCTGCTTGAGATTTCAGGCCATTAGCTTTACAGTCTCATCTCCTTAAAAAGTTTCAAGCTTACTTCTTCTGAGGGAGTTGTTTGTGTCGGCAAAACGCCGAGCGAACGGCAGGACCGATAAGCCTGAGTACTCCCAGACTGACGAATCAGCACTCTGAAACTAAGGGTGGAGTAATCGTGTCTTTTTATACACTTTGGCTCCGATTGTCATAGCTGTTTTTCTCCCTCTCGTTTAAATGAGTGTGCGTGTAAAGGCTGTCCCCCAGCAGGCCTGTTAAGCCATTATCAGTCCTGTCTGGGCTTTTATGTTTGCCCACAGTACACGACCGGCATTCCTCTGGGACAAAACTGCTGACTGCCTCAAGCTCACAACCTCAACCTAAAAGCTTATCGGCCGCACTCTTCAGGCGGGGATTATGCAAATCAGGGACTCAGGTGAAGCATCAAACAGGCCTGGAGTTTTAACGGACTACTGTGTTTTCACACGGGGGCATCTGACATTAGCATGTGTGCAGTGTGGCGGCTAACCACGTTTTCCACGATTCCACAACACCTGGATTTTCAGTTACGGTGTATTATGCATGTAGCTTCACACTTTTTCCGCAGATGCTTAATTCTCACCTTTTCACCTCTCTCTGCCAGTGTAGAAGGTGATGCATTGTATCAAGTCTGTCAGTGTTTCCCACAGGATGTGTTCAGACTGCGGTTTCTTGGAAGACATTTTTTTTTTACACTTTAAAGTTAAATCCATCAATCAGGTGCACTTTGAGAGCAACATTAAGAGGTTAGATCTATGAAGAACTTTGTGCTCTATAAGTGGTGGATTGTAACTGTGAATTTTGAGGCACTTGTACTTTGCTTGAGTATTTCCACTTTATGTAACTTAATACTTCTCCACTACATCTCAGAGGGAAATATTGTACTTTTAACTGCAATACAGTTATGTGCCAGTACTAGTTACTAGCTACTTTGCAGATTCAGATTCTTAATAGAAAATATAAATCAACTAATAAACTATGATATATTATTAAGTAGTGTAGTCGGCAGTGTTAATTTCATTAACGAAAACTATGACGAAATATGTTCATCAACCTTTTTTTCCATAAGACGAGACAATGATGAGACAGCACCGACGTCATTAAACACTAACAGTGATGTCAAACATGTAATATCGTTGACGAAACAAGACGAGACTTAAATGTAGTTAACATAAAAGCTTTACCAAAATCTTTATTTTTATCTCCTTCCACCTTCCACCTGGTGGTTGAGTAACGTATATTTTTACATTTTGGGCGGGCAGATTGGCTCTCATAACGGACCGGTACGTATTTATATTTGTTTGTGCACATTTAAAAATGAGGTAAAAAAATGGAAATCAAACTAATGGTACACAAGCACCTCATAAACAAAGAACAAGATAAAACCTACAGTAGGGGAGTTTATAATATTTGTACCGTCAAAACAGGACTCACAGTTAAAATTGCTACTTAACTTTACCCGGCCTCTGATGGCACCAGAACTGATCCATCACTCTGAACGATCTGTCATGTTTAAAACTGCATGAGATAATTGAATTAAAGATTGACACAGTTCTCACATCAGCCACAAGTCACTGAACTCGTCTCAGAGCTCACTGTCTGCACTGGCTTCATTAAAATGTTACACGCTAACGCTCAGCAGTGTCTCTCTTTCTGTCACCATCCTACAAATATGAAATTATCAGGCCACGCAACGCTGCAAAGACATAATGTAGTCTCTCCAGCACTACAATAATTTTACAGGAAACATGATTACATGTCACATTGAGATATCTCAAACCATCTGGTTTCCGTTGGGCATCCAATCAAGCGGTGAGTGAAACTCTGATAAAGAGACAAGAGTAGAGTTACAGGTTTATTGGTCTCCCGCTTGTGTCTCCATGAAGTGATCCTATGACAATACAGAGTTGATATTATGCCTATTATGCTTTTGCTTATGTAATTGATCTTTCGGAGGTTGTTGCGGGCTCAGTTTTAAAGCTAGAGTGAAGATGATGACACCATATCAAACAAGAAAACCTAAGGAATCCATTAGTACCGCCCATGTCATACTAGCTTGTTGAGAAGGAGGCTAAATAACACCCAAAGTTACGCTACATTTTGGCGAGGGAAAATTGGCATTGCCATTTTCAAAGGGGTACCTTGACCTCTGACCTCAAGATATGTGAATGGAAATGGGTGCTATGGGTACCCACGAGTCTCCCCTTTACAGACATGCCCACTTTATGATAATCACGTGCAATTTGGGGCAAGTCATAGTCAAATCAGCACACTGACACACTGACAGCTGTTGTTGCCTGTTGGGCTTGAGTTTGCCATGTTATGATTTGAGCATATTTTTTTATGCAAAATGCAGTACCTGTGAGGGCTTCTGGACGATATTTGTCATTTTTTTGTGTTGTTAATTGATTTCCAATAATAAATATATACATACGTTTGTATAAAGCAAGCATATTTTCCCACTCCCATGTTGATAAGAGTAATAAATACTTGACAAATCTCCCTTTAAGGTACATTTTGAATGATAAAAAATAGTGATTAATTTGCAGTTAATCGTGAATAACTAGGTGTGTTTTTTTTAGGTGTTAAATTTGGAGTATTGTTTATTTTTTCTATTTGAATTTACAATGTTCATTCCCTGAGACTTTTTAACATATGGGAGAAAAGTTGAGCTGCTTCCGTTCTTCTGGACCTGAACACAGTGAGGAGTTGTGCTGAATTTTGTGAAAGTAAAGATTACACCCTATGTGCCAAGTGCCCACTGTTCCAGCTCCGGTCAGAATCCATCCCCTGCTGCTGGACTTATTTTCTCAAGCCAGCGATCTCTCTCATCCCTGCCTGAACTGTGGAGGCTCCGATTTGACAAAGTTTACTTCTGAAACTCTCCCTTTGTCTCAAATTCCCATATTTCTTGTACCGTTTTAGAAAATTCTCCTCTTTAATCTCCACTCAGGGAGGATAAGACAATCCTTCCTAATCAAGGCCGTACAAATTTCACACGGCCTCATCCGTGTCAGGAGATTCTCCTCAGCTCCTCCTCTCTACACCTCCGCATTTAAAGCCATGACACGCTCCCGGCAAGTTTTTTATTTAAACCGACCGTTTCCGTCACCAGTTTCATCTCTTCATACGAGCACAGGAATGTTAAATCCAAGCCGGGGGAAATCAAGGTCTCTCTGGGTGTATTTTCCAACACTGGCACGTAGAAATGTTTATGCTTAATGAGCCGCATGTAGAAACGGCTTCTGATCCATTTTAATGGTGAGATGGGCTCATAATGACCCTTGCAACAGTTATATAGGAAATGATAAAATGTGAAATTAGGCCTGCTATGGATGTTGTCAAGGGAAGAATTAAGATATTACAAGATATCGATTCGGTTTGCACAAAGAGATAAAATGAAGTAGATAGAAAACGGCTACAGTACGGTCTAACAAAGACATCTGTGAGATTAGGTTGTTGTGTCATTACTACAGAGAGGAGAAGGTCAAGTTGAAAGCTGCAGCAGTGAGTATTAATCCCAAATGACTTCTCAAGAACAACAAGAGAAAATGTTAAGAGATCAAGAGATGTGTCCTCCCGCCTCGCTCCAGGCTGAAATTATGAATTTTACAAGACGAAGGCAGCTGGTCTAAATATACACGAGATGCAGCCTTCAGATGCTGGTTCAGGTCCAAGTCCAGGTCTTCCCACACATTTAGGTTAAGGAGTTTTGAATTGAGCCATTTGGGTAGCAATTACACAGAGGATTTACACCGCCTCCACCAGGCTCCACCAGTCAAACGCTGTTTAAGTGAGACGTTTAGGGTGATGTGGAATTCATAAGAAGAAAAAGACTTGCCTGAGAGACTTAACTAAGGGCCAGAAAGTCCCACTACACACACGGTTGAGGTCTTAATGGGTCCTTTTGGTTCCCGGTAATCAAGTCCGGACCTGGGACCCGAGTCAGTCAAGTTGGATTGATCAAATTGGATCAGAAATCCAGACCCAGAATGCAAAAATGTTCAATTTCATAGAATTTAAGAGAAAGAAAAGCAGCAGTACATGTCCACCAGGTCTGGCGAGGACACTAGGGGATGCGCTGCTCCTCTCAGCTGGCCGTTCAAATGGTGTCGTACTGTACGCTACTATTGAGTGCACCTGATTGGACCCTGGTTTCCTGTTTGCCATTTCAAACAGGAAACAACATGGCGGCCTGCTCGCCACAACAATGCATAAAAATCTACTTCTGAAAACATTTTAAGTGAGAAATAAGCTATGCCGCTGCTGAATCTTGTTTCATTTTAGAACTAGATCGCATACTTTGACAGCTTGGTCCAAGTTTCGTGAGCGCTTCGTCGCACTAGATAGGCTCATTTGCATAACGGACAGTCATTCAGTGACAGACTTTTGCGTTTGTAGGGCCGTTGTCTGCGTTCTCTGCGTTCTCTGCGTTCTCTGCGTTCTCTGCGTTCTCTGCGTTCTCTGCGTTCTCTGCGGTCCAGCCGAAAATAAATAAAATATGTAAATGATTTATTATCAACATTGCTGAGAGGTATTTCTATTATTCTTAGGGCAGGCTAAGTAACCAAAATAACTTTCTGTATAATGCAAAACTGTTTAACAGCACCACTAATTACATCCTCCAAAATGATCAGAGAGTCGAACCAACACAAACTGTTTAATCGAGTTGTTGTGATACGCGTGTCGTTCGGCATCAGTCTGAGCGATAGTGCATCTCAGAGTTTTTCTTTGTGCGTCAGTAATAGCTGCGTTTGACAAATGATTTAGGACAAGAGCTGAACTATTGACTGCTTCAGAAGACTGAACTGGAGCACAAAAGGAAAAAACAACTAAAGTACACGACAAAAGAGCAACAAACGTTGCTGAGTCGCCTCAGGCTACTCTGTCAAAATTCAGTATGTAGCAGGTCATATCAGGACAAGACTGCTTCCCTTCTCCCTCCTGTTGTTGGGGTCATTCAAAACCTCGTATTACCAGTAGAAAATAACTTGTTATTTTGCATGTTTGATATTGCATTGATTTTCTTGCAGATCAGATTATTGCATCCATACATCTCAGCCTGGTGTTATACTGCTGCTGCTGAAATCAATAGAGTTTAGAAATTATTGAGCAAAGGCGTTTTCTCACAAACTTCACACATGCAAGTCCAGTGCGAATTTATTCAGAAAGGGTTCACAGCAGTAAAAAGATGTGAGAGCTGTGAACAGACCTCTTCCTGTGCTCTGTGAGAGAGGCAGGAACTCAGCCTTCATGTGTTTCAATTCTTTTTCTCTTTCCTGCTGCCTTCCAGCTAGACTCATGTAGCTCTCTCTTTCCTCTGATGTGTATCGCAGAGGTTTCTCTCGTCTTTTAACATCCTCCGCTCCAAAAAGGAGAAGGTTGGGACAACATTATTACGGCTTAAATTATACCTCAGCTTTCAGCATTTGTAACAAAAGTTAAAGATAATATAAATATGCGATGGGGATCTGCACTTTTTGTTGGCTGAGAAGGCAGAAACTGTTTTAAGTTGCAACCTATTAATTGTTCATAACCCGCATCTATAACCTGAAAGTCACAAAAAAAACAGGTGTAGCGTACTTTTCCAGGAGCTACTTTATCCAAATTGTGGAGGCCCTGATGCTGAACTATTAAATTATAGGCTTAAATTACTGATATGAAATGAATTAACTGTTCACTGAGTAGATTCCAACAACAGCACTGAGGCGACACAATGAGCGATTGTTTTAGTGGACGAGATTCACCAGTCTGGTGGCTTTGTTGAACTACAAAAAAACAACATCCACTTGCAATACACCGACTACATATACATATAGAAAATATTCTGTTTTTTGCCCTTACTCAGAAAAAGCTAATCGTCCTACTAAGCTGTAAATTAGTATTGCACTAATATTCCTGTTTACATGCAGCCGTGCATACTCCGATTAACGTAACTGGTGGTAGACTTGTTCGACGGTGCGAACACATCCCTTAACCACCTTCTTGAAAAGGTCGCCGTTGCATTATTTGCGTATATCCAAAAACCTGTTGATATCCAAGTCCTGTTTAGGTGTGTATCTGCGTCTAACCAAAAATGTGGGCTTTTCTTTTGGGCATGCATCTCTGCAAACTGTTGGCTAGTTGGTTTGTGTATAACGCACAGAGCTGGTCGTAAAAACCCCCAATTGAGAGGCATATTCTGAATGCGCTGTATATATATCCAAAGAAGGCTCCTAAAACCTGAATAATATCGGCGTATCCCACATGTCTTCATTAAAAAATGAATTATTATACTTTTTCAGAATATCCAAACAGAATATGCTGTTTACATGACCCCTATCAAATTCAGAATATTGTCGTATTCGGAATAATAGTGTAATATATTAGTGTGCATGTAGACGTAGTCAGTGAGTTACAGGTCGGTCCTTTTCTGGATTCATAAATAATCTTGTCATTTGAGGCTTTTTGGCAAGTAATTTACGGCATCAACAAATATAAGTTATAGCTGAAATCATCTGCCAATCATCAGTGTTATTTTTTCATTTTAACTTGACAGCTCCACCAAAGAAGCTGTAGCTTACCGTAGATGTTTTGCAAATACCCCCCAAGCATTAAACGTATGCCAAATTTGCTATTATCTGTTCCTCTTTACAAAGTACCCATGAATGTACAATAAGCTATCGCTGGATTACTTTGAAACTGAAGGAAACTTTAAAACTTCATGATTCTTTGGTAAGTTCTGGAGCCATAAGGAGCTTCTCTTTTCTGTGATTTCTGAGCAGATTTATAAAGACGTTTATTCGTGATGGAGAGCAGATATTGATCGCTGAATCTAAAAATATGTGTTTAGATCTGACTGAGAAACGACCCAGAGAAGGAGCCTGATTGTTGAGGCAAATTGCGGCAATCAGGCGCCAAGGGTTCAGCAAATCAGCAGACCAAATTACAATAACTGGCTTCCTGTTATTTTTTTTTATGTTGTTAAAGTTAAAGTTGTAAGCATATATAACAGCTCAAACAGTATAATGAGAAAAAAAGTTTGGTGATAATAGCAACACAAAAGACAAAAACATTCCCAAAGCCAAGTTTGTCCAAACGAGCAACAGTTACTGTAACACGGAGAGCGTGACTTTCTTCTTTTGCTGCTGGCAGCGTTTACTTATTGTTCCAGGCTGTGTGCCCGCTTGTTTTCTGAGCTCTGCTTTTTTCCACTGAGAAGATGCTGGCAGTAATGCCAGTGGTCACAGGGTGCCACCAATAATTTATGTTGGTCCAAGGAGGGCAGTAGTCATAAGTATGCAGGACGATACACTATTAGAGTTCAATTATTAAATTGTCAGTGTGGCCCTCTTCTCTGCCACTTTAATTTCAGAGCACTTTTATAACAATCAAAGTAATTTCTGCCTTTAATTCTAGTTAAATTCTGACCTGACTTCATGCACTTTAAAAAGAGTCATTAGCTCTGCCATCTATTTTCCATTTGTACATTAATTACAGTCAAAGCCACTGTCTGTAGCTAATGCTCTCTTGTTGTTGAGAGATTAGTTGTTGCTTACATTATGTGTTTTTAAGTTTGGCTATATTTTGGCTTCTCGACTGCTGTTTGCAAAAGCTAATTTTATTAGTTTCTGTTTTGCATTTGCAGCCAAGGAAAAGGTTAGAAATTATGAGTGCCATTACTGATAAGGGCTCCCATGTTAGTGTGTGTGCGTAGGCATGCTTATGCTTGAAACTGCATGATGCAAGCCTCTATATTTGGGGGCTTTAAATGCATAATAGAGAAGTCACACTTATGGAGTGGAGTTAAGAGAGGAAGGAGGAAAAAAATGAGCCCAGAAGCCACAATATCGAGTCTCAGAGGTTCAAAGAAGATTGTGTTGGTTTGAAGCTGCGGGGAGCGAACGACTCATAAGGAGTCTCATTCCAAATTTCTTCATTACCACGCAGGACTAAAATCTGGCTTCTTGCAGTTCATCAATCAATATTTAAAAACACAGATGGTTTCTCTCCTAAAAAACAGAGCTTTTTTGCGTGAAAAGGTCTTAAGAAGACTCATAATTCATTAGCAACTGCTTAGCTTTTCTGCCAGCAGTCGTTTAATGAAACTAGATGTCATTTTTTCTGAAATGGTGCATTTCTTATTTTAGAACCATGTCAGTATTTTTAAATGGAAGCACGGTAATGGAAAAACTACAGTGAGCGCTACAGTACATGTAGTTTCTGGACTGATAACTGTTGATTATCTGGGTCAGGATCAGGTCAGTTAGTTATGATATGGACAATCTGCAGGTATCTATGTTGAGGTTACATGCAGTAAGCTTTCTGATTTAATGGCCATCAGTCCTAATAGTAAGAAAAGGATTGTACTCACACAGTTAATTGGTGAGATCTCACAGTGTGGTGACATTTCTAAAAATAAGTCCAAAGGAAAAGAAACTTGAGAAGTTAGACAATCAGACAGGTTGTTATTGAACCTCCAGCTGAACCAAAGCTTATTTGTAAGAGAAAAACTAAGGGAGATTTAAAATAATCACCCAAAGTGTTCGTTGTGAACATCCATCACAGTTCTGGTTCCTCTTTGTCCAACCATACTTGGTTATTTTATCGTGAGCAATATAAACGATGACCAAAGCAACGAAAAATAGGACCAAAGTTGTAATAACAAACCAGAATGATCCTTCATTGTGTTGCATTTTTAAGCAAGTTGTTGCTGCAGATGAAGGCTCTAATCATATTAAACAGATTGAACACAGTGTGCTGCATCTAAAATCCCAAACTATCCAATTCATTTTCAAGTACAACCAATATTTACACAAAACTTAAAATCCCGAATACAGAAGTGTGTGAGAGAGGTGTGACATAGAGGGTGCAAACAGGAGAATTGGACGATAATGTGAACAGAAGCAATATACAAACCCAGGTTTCATGTATGGCCAGAACATTTTGTGTCAAATTATTGATCTCTTAAGTAAGTAGTCGGGTAATAAACGGGATAATGTACAACAAGCGAAGGTTTATTTCACAACAACGACTAGCTCGCTGTACATTATCCCTTACTTGAGACGCGTTTTCCGTAATGATGTTACGTTATTTCTGTACGTATTTTCCTGAGTTTATGTAATTATTTCAAGCCCAACCATGACGTTTTTCTTCTTCTTTCTTCTTTTGCTTCCCATTTAATACACACATGTAATATACACGCCTCGGTGAGGCGAAACATGACACTGACACGCTGTCCTCTGGTGCACAGGCAGGTCTATTACACGCTTTGGCGTGATATCGGGTTGTACTTTTATACTAAGATATTTTTGACAAAACAAAATCATTAATAATGCAGATATGGTCAAATAGTATTTGTTAACACAACTGAATATAAATAACAATGAAGTCATTAAGATGAAGACAATATCATGATATAAAAATGACCAAAATCCCCAAAGACATTAGACAGGATATTGGTAAAATATTAATTTACCACTCAGCTTGATTAGTCCGCTGCAGTCAATGGTGCCTCTGTGAGGCCGATAATGTGTTTGTAAAGAATGTTTTCATGGATGCATTGATTCAGCCCTGTGGTAATTTATGAGGCTGTAGTTTACTGTGGATAAGCCATATTTCTTCTTTTAATTATCACCGTCGCCACCAGAAGGGTGAGCGAGTTTTCACCGGCTGACCCGCTGCTTCAGTCATCACTTACAGTGAACCTGCCCGATCTCACAGATGAGGTCTGACCTTTGTTCTGTGTCCTCGAGGTTGTAATTGGACCCCACCAGGAAAAAAAATCCTCCCCTTCGACACTTTCATTAAAGCTGGACCACAAAAACAATTCCACTCAGAAATGTCACTGGGGATTAAGGCTTAGTCTGACTGAGACATCATTAGTTTTTACATCCTGTGTTCTGGGCAGCTGAGATCTCCTTTCTCCGGCTGACAAAAGCACACACCTAAACTACACGCACACACACACGCACAGTGGTTTCACAGTGTGGAGGGCAGTGAATGGCACTTTGGAGCCTCAGGTTTTCCTGTCATCCCTTTCCATTCCTGCGTGTGTTGATGTGGATGACCGCTGGACCTTATGTCACGGCCATTTCTGCTTCAGCTGGAGGCCACCTCCTTTTTGAAGGCGGATCTGAAGGTGCTGGGTGTCAGATGTTAATCCAGCAGGACTAATGGCAGCCAGCTCTCCACCCTCTCTAACACACACACACACACACACATATACAGTACACACACACGATTCTCCCCATGCCTCTCAGGGTCACTTACTCCTTTGGTTGCTGCTGCTGCCTGTGCTCTCCTACTGTTAAGCCTTCGCAACGTCCCCTCCAGCTGGAGCCTCAGCTCAGCATCTGGCTCCGACAGAGATAGAGACAATCGATGGATAGATAGCCGCGCTTTACTTTCCTCTCTGTTGGTGCTGGACGGAACAGAGCGGGCTGTTTATAATGTAATCTCACCAGGGACGGAAAGATTTAATTGCGAGCCACTTTGCGAACACGACTGCATGAACAAAGCTTTCCAAACTTTCCGAAATACAGTATACAATAGCTTACAGTTAGAGCTGTCAATCGATTAAAATATTTAATCACGATTAATCACATGATGGTCCATAGTTAAACGCGATTAATCACAAATGAATTGCAAATGTTTTATCTGTTCAAAATGTACCTTGAAGGGAGACTCATTAAGTATTTAATACTCTTATCAACATGGGAGTGGGCAAGTCTGTAAAGGGGAGACTCGTAGATACTCGTAGATACCCATAGAAACCATTTTCATTCACATATCTGGAAGTCAGAGGTCAAGGGACCCCTATGAAAATGGCCATGCCAGTTTTTCCTCGCCAAGATGTAGCGTAAGTCTAGAGCATTGTTTAGCCTCCTTCACGACGAGTTAGTATGACATGGTTGGTACCAATGGATTCCTTAGGTTTTCTAGTTTCATGATACCAGTATCTTCAATCTGCCTTCAAAAATTAGCCCGCTACAACCTAACAATCGCAAGTTACGGTAATGCGTTGAAGAAATTAGTG
Organism: Helicolenus hilgendorfi; assembly: GCA_916700815.1. NCBI lineage: Eukaryota > Metazoa > Chordata > Actinopteri > Perciformes > Sebastidae > Helicolenus > Helicolenus hilgendorfi. The sequence goes on from CAKALG010039747.1 coordinate 19,591, forward strand.
GAATTAAAAATAATTTACGTTAATATGTTATTATTATAACTTAAACAGCCCTAGTTACAATATATACATAATGCATAAATATCTATATGTAACCCAACCAGAATGATCCCTACCAATAACCTGTTTATATTTTTTTGATCCTTATTGTTGTATATATTTTGGATTTGCACCTTATTATTATCTTAGACTTTCATATTTTCACTCTTCCCACTTTGTATTGCAACTGCTGCACAGCAATTTCCCTCGGGATGCATAGAGTTTTATCTTACCTTATGACGAATCAAAGTGGTTTGCATCAGATCACATTACAGTAATTCAGGGACACGGCGTAACGATTACCGCAATTATACTACAGTCCCCCCCGTGGCTGAGTACTTAGACCCTGCGCTGTACTGCAGACTACTGTGATACCATGAATGTGCCCTGATTAATTATCCATCTAATGGTTGAAACCAACACTTCCTCACCCTGACCTGCACGGGCCCATACTAGTTAATCACCTGTGGGATTCCACCGGTCATGAATCACACGGGTTCAAATCACATTTAACAATACAAATCCAACAAATGGATTCAATTAGCTCGGGGGGGAAGGAACAGTGTGGGAGCCCCATTCACATTATACACATGGCGCTTTAATGATTTGGATTTCCCTCTTTCCATTAATCTCCCGCTTGCTCTTTTCTCTGTTTCTTATTCTCTCTCTCTCTCTTCGACTCATATTTCTTTCGCCGATCGGCCCCCTCACCCTCCCGCTGATCCACCACCTCTATGCCGGAGTATTACAGCGTTATATTTCCTCTGCAGAGAACTACTCCATATGTTTCAGAAATAATTCATCACTGAAACAACATGCCACAGGCAGCATGGTGACTTTGAGCACAGCCCGTCCTCTCCCCTAAGGTGCACCTGCATCAAAAAAACAGGAGAGAGTTTTAAAAACACAACATATCCGACGACTGATCGATCGCTCTGGTTTTTACAAGTTCCTGTGGTGTTTTGGGATGTATGAACTTTGCGGTGGCTCACACGTCCGCCGTGCTTCTTAGAAAGGCTGACAGCATCAACAGGGGCCGCGGATGTGCGCCATGAAGAATTGATCTGTGTTGGACAGGAGATGAAAGAGGCGAGGCAGAAAGGAGCACGGGAGACGACAGACTTATAATTAAATTGGACAGATAAGAGGAAGATGAAAGGCTGTGAGAGAATAAGTGCTAAAAAAAGGTTAGACTGTTTGAATGCAGCAGCACTTTTCTATTGGAGATATGAGGAAGGTAAGAGGAGGACACTCGAGAGTCGCAAGCCCCAGAACGAGTACGAGTAGGTTTCAGTTTATAGCAAGACATGTCCAACTGAAATTACAAAAGCTAGAGGAATTGTGTTTTTTTTTCATAATAAAATAAAGTAAAGTAATATATTTTCAGCAACAACTCTTCCAAACTAAACGATGAATAGAGTATGTCCTTTGTCATGGCCTCTAAAAACGAGCCTTTATTTATTGCCAGTTTTTGAAAGTCATCCAAAACCATTAAAAGTGACTAACACTAAAAAAAATATTCCTATGACTCCCACTGCTGTGGCTAAGAGTCAGTCATTTTTGTGAACAAAAACTACTTTAAGGTTAGAGAAAGAGCGTGGTCATGGTTTAAGGATAACAACATTGATTATTGTGTAGGAAACGGGATGCAAACAGTAGGTACGCTTAACTGGCTGAGTAACACTCTGAACTACTGAGCGTGTTTTTCTCATTTTTCATGTTGTGAATCATTGTCACTGCTTTTTACATATTTAGTTTAAATAAAATGGTCAAAGTAAGTACATCCAAACTGCAACGATTAGTCGAATAATCAGTTGGTCGACTTAACTACGTTTGATAATCCATAAATCGTTTTAGTAATTTTAATTCACTACACTCCCTGGTTCCAGTAGGGCTGGGCGAAATGACCAAAATCCTCTATCCTGATATAGGTCATTTCACATTGTGATAATAATTTATATCACAATATAGCAGGTTTTCTGTTCATTCTGTAAATAAATAGTATATATGAAATAACCTCATGGTAAAGCTTATTTTTGTATACTCCTGTGAGTATTACTTGATAAATAAAAAGTATTTTCTCATTTAAATAAAAACGGTCTTCTGAGAAATTTCTTTTAGTTTGTGCTTGTTTTTATCAATTTAGCCGTTATAATTCTGTATCACGATATCTCGATGATTTAATCACGATACGATTCCATTAAAAGATGATAAATTATCATATTGAAGTATCGCCCAGCCCTAGGTTCCAGCTTCTCAAAAGTGAGGACTTTGATGCTTTTATTGGCCTTTTATGACAGCACTATGATTATTTTAGAGTTTGGACCATTGGTCAGTCAGAACAAGATATCAAAAAGATGTCACCTGGGGCTCTGAAAAACTGTGATGGTCCTTTTTTTTTTCACTCTATAAACTAAACTATTAATCGAGAAAATAATGGGCAGGTTAATTGATAATGAAAATGGTCGCTACTTGCAGCCCTGAAATACACACCCAATAGTGTGGAGACTGATTTGGCATGGAGAGGAGGTTGTGTTGCTCTGGCTCTATCTACAGTATTTGGCAGGGAGAGGAGGTTGTGTTGCTCTGGCTTTATCTATTTGGCATGGAGAGGAGGTTGTGTTGCTCTGGCTCTATCTACAGTATTTGGCGTGGAGAGTAGGTTGTGTTGCTCTGGCTATATCTATTTGGCATGGAGAGGAGGTTGTGTTGCTCTGGCTCTATCTACAGTATTTGGCGTGGAGAGTAGGTTGTGTTGCTCTGGCTATATCTATTTGGCATGGAGAGGAGGTTGTGTTGCTCTGGCTCTATCTACAGTATTTGGCGTGGAGAGTAGGTTGTGTTGCTCTGGCTATATCTATTTGG
>CAKALG010039749.1:0-19968 GCA_916700815.1 Helicolenus hilgendorfi
AACTGGGAGAGCTGCTGGGAGGAGTGGAGAGAGGACGGTCGGTGGCGCTGCCTGCGAGATGTGTGTGTGTGCGTCTGTCTGTGTGTGTGCTCTCTCTTCCTGGTTGGGCTTCCACCACCGATTTGCAAAGAAAAAACTTCATCTGAACCAATTGCCACAGCCTCCAATGACGGACAAACAGCTGTTTATTGTGCAGAGGGGGGATAAGAAACTCAATATTTGCTCTATCCAAAGAGAAACTTGGCTACATCATCTGCTGCTCCACCACCACGACGACATGCATGCCTCACCCTGTCATTTTTTTTTTGTCGTGACCAAAACCCCCACGATCAAGTCAACCACTAGACTGTTTAAAACACGTCTGGCTGGAGAAATTCAGATGAAGGAGGTGTCCCATGTGGTGCGTGGGAGATATCGGGTTTAAATGGTGCACCATTTGACAAAGTTCTGATGAGTTATATGGGATGTTAAAGGGAAGCTGTAAAACTCACTCTTTATGATCATGAAATGCATGTATCTCATGTGCTTTAAGGGGTTAAAAAATAACTTTTCTAAAATATCTGTATTTATGTATATTTTGTTACATTTGGGTTTAAATGGTGGCCATTTAACAAAGTTCTGATGAGTTATGATGGGATGTAAAAGGGAAGCTATAAAACTCACTTTTTCTGACCATGAAATCCATGTGCTTTAAGGGGTTAAAAAAAACTTTTCTAAAATATCTGTATTTATATATATTTTTGTTACATTTATCATTAAAGCTATCGCATGTGCTTTAAGCGGTTAAAAAAATAACTTTTTATAAAATATCTGTATTTATTTATATTTTGTTGCACTCTCTTCCCTGTTGGGCTTCCACCACTGATTTGCAAGAAAACTTCATCTGAACCAATTGTCACAGCCTCGCTTGACACCCCCGTTCCTCCAATGACGGACAAACAGCTGTTTTTTGTGAAGAGATGGGATAAGAAACTCAATATTTGCGCCATCCAAAGGGAAACTTGGCTACATCACCACCACCACCACGACACGCATGGCTCACCCTGTCATTTTTTTTGTTGTGACCCAAAACCCCCACGACAAAGTCAACCACCAGACTGTTTAAAACACGTCTGGCTGGAGAAATTCAGATGAAGGAAGGAAGGCATTAAAAAACGATATCAACAGTGTGTGCCATGTGGTGCGTTGGAGATATGGGGTTTAAATCGTGCACCATTTAACAAAGTTCTGATGAGTTATATGGGATGTAAAGGGGAAGCTATAAAACTCACTTTTTTATGATCATGAAATGCATGTATCTCATGTGCTTTAAGGGGTTAAAAAATAACTTTTCCAAAATGTCTGAATTTATGTACATTTTGTTACATTAATCTCATAGAGGTTTTATTAAACTCTCCATAGCTGGGGGATTGGAACCCAGATGAACCAACTAGACTATCAAGTACAACCAGCAAAATGTCCAGATATGTTCCCTCAACATGGCCGAATAGTCCTACGAAAACCAAACCACGACCAGTCAACCACCAGACTGTTTAAAACACGTGTGGAGAGAAATGCAGATTGAAGGAAGGAGGAAGGCATTAAAAAAATGATATCAACAGTGTGTCCCATGTGGTGTGTGGGAGATATGGGGTTTAAATGGAGCACCATTAACAACGTTCTGATGAGTTATATGGGATGTAAAGGGAAGCTATAAAACTCAAAAATCCATAATAACCTTTTAACCTAACTAATAACCTAAGTTCTGCACCTCCTCATCGCTCTGTTTTCAGGCTTTAAAAAATCCCTGACGGGAGACATTGGCCATTGGCAAGACGGCACCCCAAAAGTGAAGCCAACACATCTCGATCGTCCCCTGGTGGCTGGCTGTTAGTTTAGGAAGCGCTTGATTTGATAGAGTTTTCTGAGCAGAGCACACATTTTAAACCTCAATATCGCAGTTGATCATGTTCTTTCAATTGTGGAAAGTAAAAATCGTGATTAATATTCAATTAATTGTGCAGCCCTAGTTGGAAAGATTATACAGGTTTGTAATAATGTAATCCATTACATGTTTTATACTGCTAGAACGAGGACGAGGGGGGCTCAAACTGCCTTCCTCGACAGACAGGACGACTGAGGTAGGATGTGGAGTGATGAGGGTCTGGAGCACATGGTTATATTATGTAGTAGTTAGTTTAATAAGGTGCAGCAACTAAAAGCATGTCTTCATGCGAGTAAGAAGAGGTAGAGGGGGTGTAGGCGTTTAGATTGCCTGCACCTTGTTAATAGGCGTTTCTCATAGGGTGGAGGACAATGTTCTGGGTGTTGCTGGTGACTCAATTCCACATTATTGCCATGATGTCCGCGCTGCCACTGCCTCCTCTACTCTTCTACGCTTCATGTCTCAACACTAAATTGCTGCACCTTATTAAAAAGCTCTAAGTAGAGCTGCGTGCTTCAGATCCTGCCTGTCGACAGTGTTTGGCATTGATCTGATAAATCATTGACTACATGTGTAAATTAAAAGAAATAAATGACTTACTACTAACATCTGAAACTCACCAGTTACCCATTTCTTTTCATCTTGTCTGTCATTATAGACACAAAAACGGCATCACAGAACTGGCATCTGAAAATAGCGGGGTGTAGTTTACCCAGCCGGAACATTTCTTGTACACCACCACTTAAAAACTTTCAGTTACCATGCAAAATATTAGGTTTAGAAGTTTTTAATTGCATCTGACATGTAAAGAGCATTTCTTAGTGTGTTTTTTTTCTTGTACCAGAAAGGTTTAAAAGGCAATCTGATATTTATGTAAGCAGCCACTTTGTTACCTACTGTACTCAAAACCCTTTTTAATGGCAAGAAATGGTGCTGCAAGTCACAAAAGCTGAAAGGGCTGAATTATACAGTTGGATACACTGTAATTACATCATTTAAATCATTATTTACATCTCTTCAAAAGGTGCCTCTTACAGGCCGAGCCGTTTTGTGCTGTGGGAAAGAAACTAAAGTGATTATCACATTGTGTAATGCCAGATAATCAATACCTCTCCCTTTTAGAGCAGCTGATCCAATCAGTTCTATTGTTACATTAAGAACTAATCACTTGTCATTTGTCTTGGAAAACAAGTTACATCTTTTAAACCTCCACCTGTGGATGTTAAGTAGAACACATCTCTGCCAACTGTAAACCTAAGTTAGTTACTCAACCCTAAAATCTATCTTGATCTCTATGATAACAAATTGAACATTTAACAGATATACCCTTCAGGAGCTGACGGAGACCAAATCAGAGCTAAAGTGAGAGTCAGTATTGGATGATCATCAGGCGGCCAGAAACATGACGCCAAATGAATGCAAATGCGGCGTTCACGTCATATCGTTCAGACTGTAACTGCAAGTCTGAAGAGCATCACCCGCTTGGTGAAAAAAACTACAGAAGTGTCAAACTGTGGCAAAGCCTCCATCGCCAGGGTTAAATCATAGACTGTATATAAGAAGTGGATGTAGTCACCGTGACATCACCCATTGGTTTGAGGACTGCCATTTTGAAGCCTTGAGTTTGGCATTTTGGCTGTTGCCATCTTGTTTTTTTTGCAACCAGAAGTTACACGAGAATACATTTTTAGGCGACCAAAATATTATATTTAACTTTCATGAACTGAAAACACACTGTGAAAGGGTTAAAGTGCTAAGACGAAAACACAGACACAAACTCCCAGACCGGACAGTTGTCCGTGTTTTCGTCTTATAACTTTGTGTTATGGGCAACCTCCAGGTCTGAAAAGTGAAGCCAATGCTGAAGTTCCCTAAACTTGCATTCTTTCTAACAGCCAGGAGGGGGCGACTCCTCTGGTTGCAAAAAGACGTCAGATTATATAGAAGTCTATGAGAAAATGACCCTACTTCTCACTTGATTTATTACCTCAGTTAATATTGTAAACATGAGTTTATGGTCTCAATCACTAGTTTCAAGTCTTCTTCAATACAGCATGATGTTGATTTAGTAAATTATAGTCCCATATAGAGTCAAATAGACCATAAAACAGGGTATGCTTTAGGGCGTGGGTACCTTGTTGTCCGTGTTTTCATCTTTGAATTTTAACCCTTTCACAGTGTGTTTTCAGTTCATGAAAGTAATTTATAACATTTTTGGGTGCCTAAAAACGTCTTATTCATTGTTCGGTTGTACTTAGCTTCTGGTTGCAAAAAACCAAGATGGCTACGGCCATAATGCCGAACTGAGGCTTTAAAAATGTCAGTACACAAACCAATGGGTGACATCAGGGTGACTACGTCCACTTCTTATATACAGTCTGTGGTTAAGCCTCACCTATAGCTGCTTTGAGTGATTTTTTATAGAATAAATAATTGTTGAGTGACAGGGCCGGGACCCAATCAGTAAAGTACAATAACAATTAGGGCCAACAACAAGCCAGTAAAAATACGGCATGACTGTCTGGAACATAGTGAGCAAAACAAATGTTCACTTACACATATTTTCTAACAGTCAGAGACGCTAACAGAGACAAACTGAGCTTCGCTATACCTGCAACTGAACTTCAATTTTAGGTCAAGTAAATGTTGTTGACAAAAAAAAAATCTATTCACGAAAGTATTTATTTGATGATAATTAAATAGACTGAGGATAATTCACTGTGTTATGTTTACAGCCTAAGGGCAATCACATTTTTACTGGGATGGAAGGTCGGTCATTATGTGAAAAACTAATGATAGCTGAGAGTCAAAAGCACAAGATTACTTGCTTCTATGTATCATGACAGGCACTGACTATGAATTCCTGGCAGTTCTTGTTATGTTAAAACGATTCGTTTTTCTGGTTTCTTACAGGAAAAAAAGCAGAGATGGATCACTGAAAGTGACACGCAGAGGCGATGCAACCTCTGTCCACACATTCATACATGTATCTGATTGCTGGCTGCCCCCGAAGCACTACACACACACACACACACACACACACTTAGTTCCACTTGCTCAGTAACTAACAGTCTTCATTCAGTTGTCCTACATCTCTTTGCCCGTTTCAAACTGGGAGCCGACATGAAAGCATCACAGTTTCTGTGGTCAAGGAGCGTGGCAGGGCATTGAGAATTAATTAAATAATCAGGGTAGAGCCTCTACACTTAAAGGGCCACCATGGGTTAATTATAAAATTAAACACATATCACCATGAAAAGGACAGTGCCACGCATGTCAAGATTTCTTGTTATTCACAAGGTCAGCGCTGGCTAGATTTGAAACAGCCAAGCAGAGCAGATGGGTTTAATTTCAGAGAAGTGAATGGAAACCTGGTGTGTACAGGTACTGCCCGTGTTTCTTCAGGACAATGTGAGTGTATGAACATAAACAAGCCTTATGCAATGAAACCAAGCAACCATGATGCTAACCTTGCTTCATCATCAGAAGGTGCTGCTCTAAGGAGCTGCTCAAATGACATCCAGTGTAAACACACACAATATTTGATGTAGTGTTACACTCAGAATGAAATTAAATGTCAGTCAAACAAGCAGACCATGAGACTTTAAATGGAGCTGCGCTGTATATCACTGTGGCATTACAGGTAAAGGAAAAAGCCAAGTTAGTTACTCAGGGTTTGGGAGCATCTTGTTGATTTTTTTCCCTCCATTTACGGCAGCTATATGCACTATTTTTCAAGCCATTTGAGATGATATAATGCCTCGAGATCCGTACATCATTTGGGAAAAACACAATAGTAACTTGCCAAGGAAAAAAATCATCCTGTAGAGCCGACATCCTATTTTGTATCTAATTGTTCTCCAACTGTCTTCTAGATAAACCTTGACACAACACATATTGAGGATGATTCATTTTCATTCCTGCCACCCAAAAAAAAAGGCAAAATTGTCTGATGTTACAGTTTTTAAGTTACATGACATACATAGGTAGGGTAGGATTTGGGTGTAAACAGCATTACTAATCTTGAAACCTATTTCTGTTAAACTATACTGGAGTAGAGTTCACAGAATGAATGTTAAACTGACAAATCTGATACATTTGAATTGAAATGCCACAATCTGCCAAATGGCCTGCTCTAATTGCAAATCAAGACTAAATGTGGTCTTCAATACTCTGAATTGAATATCAGGCCAACAGAAGAACATACTCAACTATATTAGATTTCTTTAGGGAATAGTATAGTAGTAGTAGTAGTAGTAGTAGTAGTAGTAATAGTAGTAGTAGTAGTATGGAACCATCTCCACATGACAATTTTAGGGCGGACATAAGCCAGGAAGTTCCCGATAATTTTAGTCCCATGACTACTTTTCAACTAAAAGGTTCCTTCAGCCCATTGTTTTCTGCGTTTCCACCGCAGTCTAAAGACATGCGAAGATTAGACAAATTAGTCCACTGACGTATGAAAAAGCAACACATTGTTATTTACTGCTGCATGATGCACGTTGGATGTAATGAATGAAATGCAGAGGAGGAAAATGAAACTAAGAGCATCTGTCTCCACAGAAAATCATCTGTTGAGTGTTTGATGATGTTTTTAAATAACTTTTCTTTGTCTCATTCACAGCACCGTCTCCCTCTTCTAACATTACCACTTGCCCTCTCAGCTCACCCTCGCAATCTCTCTCTCTCGCTCTCTCTCTCTGTCTCTCTCTCTTTAATGACTTGGCAGGCCGACAGCAGAGCCTAACTTTACTTTTAATGTTATCAAACAAAGAGAAATTCTCTCCCCTCGTTCTAAAATGGTCCTAAATCAATACTAGAGTGCTTCCTTGTTTATGAATGAAGCGATAAGCGATACATGAGTTGAAGCCATTAAAGCAGCGGCGCCGTGTGTGTGTTTGACCAATCAGCAACGGTCATCCCTGCAAACTCCACCCCGAAAGTTCCTGTACTTTCATAAAGTAATACCCCCCCCTGACCAGGGTCTTTGTGGGGAGTAAAAAGACCCAGAAAATGTCCCCAGAACTTAATTTAGACCCTGGTCCCTGAGGTGGAAACGAGGCTATAGATGACAATAGTTCCCCAGTAATTGAACTTTTGCTTCATTCATTTGTCGGTCCAGTCAGAGAGACTGAGGGGAAATGACACGGAGTCGAAGGTATTTTAAAAACCTAACAGATTCAGAGAGGAAATGTGTCTTTGGTTGATCTGCTGTCAACTCATTGACATCTGAAACTGTGACAAGGGGAACCAACTAGACACTTCTTTGTATTGTATTTTATAAGCTATATTATTTTTAGTTATAAAAATAACTTGTAACTACAGCTGTCAGATAAATGTAGATGAGTATAAAGGACAATATTTCCCTCTGAAATGTAATGGAGTAAAAGTATAAAGTAGCATAAAATAGTACCTCAGGGACAGATTTGTGGAGCTTATAGAAATCCTACTGTGGCGGTTCTGCTGAACATTGCGTAAAGTCCAATTAATGGCAAATTATTGTAAATGATTAGCGCAACTGAATGATGATACAAAGTGCTGGAATACAATAAATGAATAAGCAGAGTCCATTTAAAATATACCACTAATCCAAAAACTCTTCTAGTGACCCATATTTCATTGATGATTTAAGCGTTTGATTTGTGTGTTGGCAGAGATCCATAGATAATTCACAGCGGATTGCCTTTACAGTAATGGCTCAGTTATTAGTCCTACATGGCTATTTAATGACGGGTCTGGGTGTGAGTCATTTAAACACTTCTATATTAACTTTTATGACATTTATGATGGCTTATTGAGGTAGGGCGCTGTGTCGGATCAGGGAGAAATGTGGTGAAGAGGTGCTGCACGGTGAAGTATAAGTCTGCTGAAGGAACTCCAAAAGATTAATGTTCAACTACAATAAACTAGTGTGTCAAAGAGTCTCCTGGCAGATCAGTTTTTTTTTCATTTACACTACAAGATAGTGTCATGGCAGCCCTGAAAAAAGAGACTCGGCAGAAATAAAAGAAGCAAGTTATTTATGTGTGAACCAGAGAGAGAATTACTAAAGGTGGCCGATAAATAATGATTATTAAAATAGAAATAACTATGCCTAAATGAGTAAAAAACCTTTCCTTTAAATGAGCCACTAATATGCACACTTTCTCTGGCAATAGGCCAACATTTTATTTAGCTCTCTCACTGATCAACAGTGGTGGAAAGTAACTAAGTACTCAAATACTCTAAGTACATTTTTGAGGTATTGTATTCTTAAAAAAACGTATGTTCCCCTGCTGCCTTAAAAATGTGTCTTAACTAAATGTAGGTTGATTGGTTCAAAGCCGTCTCATGACTTTTGAAAAAGAAAAATGAGTTAAATTCACTGAACTCGAGAAAACATGTTCAATGAAGATATTAAAGTAACTTCGAAGTTAGTGGTTCCCAAACTGGGGGTCACCAAAGCTTAATGCGGGGTCGCAAGGCCTTCTTGATTTCAAAGGGTGTAACAAAACTTTTTTTTAAATATATATATAGTATACAGTGAGATTTCAGAACGAGACTCGAGACTCTTTCCATGATGTCAGACCTTTATAATAACAATCAGAGCCTGTCATGGCAAAAACGAGCACTTTTAGTGGATGTAAATGACGCTGCCAGCTTGCCCCAATAGCACCATATTGCAGCCCGTGAGCAGCTGCCGTCTACAGTGCTATACCTCAATGCTGGACCAGTTTCAGAAATTGTTGTCCTATTAGTCAGTTAGATACCAAAACGTGGAAGAATAGGGTCCAGGTTGAAAAATACCAAAGCTACCTTTTTAATTGAATCAACAAGTCACACTGACAAACGTTACAGACAGATTTGCTTTACATACACAGAGTCAGTTTACAGCTGCAGCTGCTCCTGCTGGAGCCTCTTTGTACCAGAGTTAGAACAAAGGCAACCAATTATCCAATTTATTTTCAAATAAAGGCAAAGATTCAGTCCAAAGTCCAAAAACTGAATAGAGACTTGTGTAGCAACAGAACATCTCTGCTTTTCTTCATTCCTGCCTTATTAATCATCTCGTGACCCCTCAGATGTATCTCGTGACCCTTTGGAGGGGCCTGACCCCCAGGTTGGAAACCACTAACTGTATGTAAAGTAGTTAAAGCTCCACCTCAACCAGCGAGCCACACAGTAAAATGCTATGTCAGTATTAATAGTGTAATAATGTAATATAATAATAATAAAACATCAGTCACATGGGCCATTTTCTGCACAAGGAGTACTTTCACTTTTGATTCTTTTAGTACATTTTGCTGCTAATATACTTCTGTACTTTTACTTATACATAGACGTTTGATTCAATACTTCTTCCACCACTGCTGATCAAATATTTAAAAACGGGCTTGTGATGCACTGTCCCAATATTGAAAGTGCATGAATTGCAAGTATTAAAAGATCATGTGCAGCTATTGTATAATGGAGTTCAAATAAAGAGTAAAATTAAAAGCATAGGATTGGGAATTAAACAATCATGAGGTTTTAACAGAGTTTCCAGATTCCAGTCAGTTTAATATCTGCACAAACGGGAAATTGTCATCACACAGGCAGTCCTCTGTATCTTTATGGTACTTGTGCATAACCCGATAGACTGTGTGGTTTAACAGGCTTCTATTTAGGCTGTAGGCTGAAAGTTTTTGGCATCGCTGGGCAAAAATTCCATAATAACCTTTCAGCATATTGTAATTCACGTGTTCTGAGAGATAACTAGACTTCTGCACCTCCTCTTGGCTCTGTTTTCAGGCTTTAAAAAATTTAAGCCCATGACACGAGACTTTGGCCGATCAGAGGTCATTTCAGAGAGACAGCGTTCCTATTGGCTGTTCATTCAACGGAGGCAGCTGTCAATCACTCGCAAACTCTGATCAAACGGTCAAACTAGGCAGCGCTGATTAAATATGAATTTATATTCTGTTACTGTAATGCCTATTTCTCACCTAAAATGTTTTCAGAAACATCTTGTAGTGTACTGTTTAGCTGTAAAATGAGAAAGATTCCGTCTGGTGGGCGGTGCTTGGTATTTCCTTAACTTTTTCATTTTACAGCTAAACAGTACACTACAAGATGTTTCTGAAAACACTTGAGGAGAGAAATAGGCATTATAGTAACAGAGTATTAGTTCATATTTGATCAGCACCTATTTGATCGGAGTTTGCGAGTGATTGACAGCTGCTCATAGACGGTAGGCTCCAGCTCGGCTCTGACTGGTTGTTTTCATGCATTACTGTCAGGATATAGTTACCGTTTAATAAAAAATAACTTTTTTAAAATCATATTTGCTCCCTTTCTACCCACTGCTGCTTTAAATGCTGAAATATTTACACTTGACTGATGTCATATAGACGTGTTCAGTCGATGTTTGACTCAATATAGCCCCTCTGTTGACACTTTTTCCCCTCACACATCTCTCTCAACAGTGCATGTCCTGAAGATCATTCACTGACAACACATCGACGCCTCGGGAGGTGTATCTGTGATGTCATAATAGTATCATCCGTTATGAGCTCATTGCCTTTATGACCCAATTGGCAAACCGTGATGTGGGCTAATTGCTTTGGCATTTGAGACGCCTCCGCGTTTACCTGAGCAGAGCAACACACACTGTTATTCCCTCCCTCTCTCTCTCTCTCTCTCTCTCTCTCAGTTTACAGTGGCTGATTTGTTTATTCTCACTCGACCCAAAGTAGCCCTTTAAAGCTGCAGCGGGTACAATTGGAGCAAATGTGATTTAAAAAAGTTATTTTTATAAAACGGTCACTATATCCTGACAGCAGTGTATGAGACAGGTTATCTGAAAAAAAAAAAAAATCATGTGCCTCTCTGTCCTTCGGTGTTCTAAATGGCATCTGCAAGATTTCACAGACCGGAGGAAAACAACCAATCAGAGCCGAGCTGGAGCCTTGCCATCTCTGAGCAGCTGTCAATCACTCGCAAACGGTCAAACTAGGCAGCACTGATTAAATATGAATCAATATTCTGTTACTGTAATGCCTAGTTCTCGCCTCAAATTTTTCCAGAAACATCTTGCAGTGTTTAGCTGTAAAATCAGAAAGTTTGTGACCCGGCAGCCATGTTGAGATCTGTCAAGGAAATACCAAGCACCGCCCACCAGCCGGGAGCACTGCCAATAGCCAACTTTCTCTCTCTGAAATGACCTGTGATTGGCCAAAGTCTCCCGTCCTGGGCTAATAGATTTTTTTAAAGCTTGAAAACAGAGCCATGAGGAGGCGCAGAAGTCTCTCAGAACACTTGAATACAATATACTGAAATGAACTTTTTGCCCAATGATTGCCAAAAACTTTCTGCCTACTGAAGCTTTAAAAAAGCCAATATGAGTCACAAAACGAGGAGCAAATTATACCCCTTAAAGAAAAGAAATGCCACAGGCTGATGATGTGCCATAAAGTTTGCACGCACACACACACAGTGGGGCTGCCATCCAGGTGAACATCCATCCAGCCAATCATAATAATATTAGTGAGCTCACAGACTATTACTGTGTCCCTATAATTGACCTTGTTTCAGTCTCGGACAAAAGCACTATGACAGGGCTGTCCAAAGTGGGGCCCGCGGGCTAAAGTTGGCCCGTGGGCCAAAGTTGGCCCGTCATCAGGTTTGATTTGGCCCGCCAGATGTTAGCAAATTCTTCTTTTTTTTTTTATTAAAAGACCGAACCGACTTTACTGTCTTTTGGAGGCCGTACCAGGCTCGGGTTTATGGTTAGAAGATAGTTGCATCATATGAAACTAGAAAACCTAAGGACTCTATTAGTACCATATTATGTCATATTAGCTTGTCAGGAAAGAGGCTAACACTCTAAAGTTGGGCTAAATGTTGGTGGGGAAAAACTGGCCATTTGTCAAGGGGTCCCTTGACCTCTGATCTCAAGATATGTGACTGAAAATGGGTTCTATGAGTACCAACAAGTCTCCCCTTTACAGCCATCCCACTTTATAATAATCCTATGCAGTTTTGGGGAAAACATGCAGTTCTTTGAATGCAGTGTACATGTGTTATTTTTGCCTATTCTAAAAATTGTGTATTTTATTATTTCTACATACTGGGGTCCCTTAACAGTCTTGGAAATGCATAAATTGCATAAATGAGCCCAATTGTATTCAGCAGGTGGGTTTTAAGGGGCTAATTACACTGTTAAGAATTTCCCAGTAAAATAACAGTAAAGAACTGGCAGCAGGGTTGCCTTTATGTTACTGTAAAATTAACATTATTATACTGTTGCTGAAATTTACAGCTTTGTACTGTTAATGAAAAATACAGTTTGAACTGTTTTTTTTATTATTAATTTCACAGTATTTTACAGTTAATTTACTGTTTAAAGATACATTATATAGCTGTTTTTCACCTTTCTTTTACATTAACTTACTGATTTGTTTTAATGCACTATTTAGGTTGTATTTTTTACATACATTTTAATAAACATTATTTTTTGCCTAGATGAATAGACTTAGCAGGTTACAGACATAGGAATAGTCACACTAATTACAATTAAAGGCACTTGTTAGGAAAAAGGCTATAATAGACTTGTTGACACTTTTCCCATAATGTCTGTCTATAGCTGGCTACAAGCACAGAATGCAAACCATAACAACATGTGAGTGAAGAACAATAAAGCTAATTCACTGATTTTACAATCATGTACAATGTACAAGCCTCACATGTGCAGATCAGGTCCCAGAATTAAAAAAAAATACTGCATGAAACTGTTACTGATGATACTTTAGACAGCTGATCAGCAGTAAAGTGCTGTTTTTTAAGAATGCATTATAATTCAGTTAAAAAACGGCCAATGAGCGTAATTTAACAGGTTTTCTTTTGTATTAACAGTAAAGCACTGTTTGTTTTTTTAGCAATAACAGGTTAATACTGTTGAAATCCTGCTGTAAATTAACAGCAATTGTTTACAGTGCATGTAAAACATATTCAATAAAGGGAACTTGTGATCCTAGTACCATTTTGCATCTTAACAATACAATACAATAGGTGTTTAATGTTGGCCAGTGGCCCACCATTGAGTTCCAGTTTTGGCCCTCCAAGGGAAAAGTTTGGGCACCCTTACACTATGATATTACACTTTGCTGGAGCTGGTGCTGGTGGAGGTGCTGGTTGGTGACTATAGAGGAGGTGGTGGTGGAGGTGGAGCTGTGATAAACACACACATTGCACGGCCAGTCCGACTGAGTACCACTCCCTGGGAATCTCTCCTTCATCATGCATGGCCATTATCTATCTGCCTCTGCAAACGTCCTCCAGACATGACTCAAAACAGCACACACAAAAGGAGGAAAGCTGGAGCTGGCCACGCAAAAAAACCCACAGCCAGCTCTGCGTGAATACAAGAAAAGAAAGGAAAGATATAATGTGGAGCAGCAGCTATACTCACCGTACCGTAGCTCTCTCTCTCGTCTAATTCTTTCAATGGTGCGAGGAGCCAGTCAGTCAGCCAGTCACCTTGTTTTCCAAATGGCTAGGTAAGGTAAGCCAAGCCTCGTCCGACTGGTTAACCGATGCAACTATATAGAGGAAATAAATGTCGCCGATGTTTCGCCACTACTCCACTCGACGAGACGGAGCAACTCTCGCAAGAAGGAGAAGAAGAAGAAGAAGAAGAGGTATAACACTCCTTTCCGGGGTGTTTTTGTGCTCAGGATGTTTGTGATATATCCCATCCACTCTTCCTCCGACGGCAGCACGGCTGTGAAACCTCGCTGCTTGCTGCTGCTAGTGCTGCTGCTGCTGGAGGAGATAGAGATAGAGAGAGAGCAACACACGTCGCTTATATCCGTCACTTGGCATTAACAGCGCACGCAGCTTTCAGTTTTGCGCACCAGTCTGGGTTTGTGTTGAACAACAACTAGCAGCAGCAGCACAACATGACTGACTGACTGCAGAGCTGACAGACACCCTCCTCTTCCTGCAAAGAAATGCTCAACAAAAAGTCCCGTTTAAGACTATAAGAAATGTTTTACATAACAACAACAAGAAGAAGAAGCATCCTACTTCTGTGTGTTGGAGCATGTGATGATGGCAACATGGAGAGCATTTTAAAGGGGTATCCACGCGTAAACTGCAGGCTATAGGAGTTGCCTCCTCTTTGGACCCCACCCTGGTATAACTTTCCCCGGAGGTGATGTCTGCTGTGGTATTAATTGGACACACTGTGGAAGCACCTGTTTTGCAAACCAGTTAAGTGTGCCTCAAAAGTGGGATGCAGGCCAGGAAAAGCTGCCACTCCATGCCAAAAGGGTGCAAATTTGGGTCCTTTAATCCATGACCCCCAAAAGCATAACCGTGAGATTTTGTATGGAGGCTTTTACTTGGCAAGAAATGGACACAGACTTTCCAAGCTTCTCCATGCAAAGTGGGTAACTCCTTCCCCCCAAAAAAACCCAGGTTCACTGTATGACATACAGTGAACCTGGGTTTTTGGGAAAAATTGCATTTTTTGGGGAATATTCCTAAAAATTATTAAATGCAATCATTTAATATTTTTTTGGAATATTCCCCAAATAATGCAATTTCAAATGAGGAGAGTCCTGAATTTGTGGTCCGGTCTGGGGCTCATTCACATGAAGAGAGGAAGGGAAATAACTCTGGATTAGGCTATTAGTGCATTTTACAACTTTTGGGCCATAATGATTTAAATAAGGGCTATTCAAGTGTTCATACTGGGAAGTTGATAGTTTTTCAGCAAAGGACTAGTCTCAGGTTCTTGGGGATAAAATGGCACATGCAGGCAAGGGGGTTCGTTTGGGGGGGCATGTCTTCATTTAACCCCCATGGAAAATGAACTTCTATGTTACGTATGAGTGGTCAGAGCACAGACTCTCTAAGGGCCAAACTAAAAACAGTTTTGTTTTTTGAAGGCCATCCATTACATGGTGTTTTTAACAGACTCAGAAGCTCATTCAGTGAGCGACTAGTGATGCCTCAGTGTTCTACTGAACCATTCAGGAGGTCTTTTGTTGCAGCAGCGGTCAGATTTTTTAATGAATATTTTTAGATATGGCCTAAATCCACAGTACCTCTCAGTTGTTGATTATGTCTCAAAGGGCTTCTTATGATGTTATCTATTTATTGGTGTACTGTAAATACTATGTCTTTGTGTTTGTTGTTGTTTGACTTGGTGGCAATCAAATTTCCCCACAGGGATCAATAAACCTGTCTATCTGTCTATCTATCTATCTATCTATAAAATCCCACTGCTGCAGATGCCTGCTGATGTTGGAGCTTGAACCCACTTAGGTAACAAAAATTAGTGGAATTAAAGCATCTGAGAAAAAGTGGAGGTCTGAAACTACGAGACAGGATGCTTTTACTCTCACACTCCTTCCTGTTGGATGTCCTAAATCAACCATGCATTTTAGTTTTTGAGTCTCCTCTATAAACTCTATTTCACACCTTCACACTTAATTAACTCCACAGACAACAGCTAACAGTTCACTGCAAGTGTCAAACACATTTTAATTTGGTGAACTGGTAATTAAATGTAATTCTTACACGAGCAATATAATTCTTGAACAGCAGCTTAACAAAGTGATTGGCAAGTGATTCATTCTGATTGCTGCGGCATATTAACATTTAGATGGAATTTTATGCAGCTTTGTAGCCGAGGTGGCGTGGTTCAAGTCCAAGTTTAGTCCTAAATCCCAGTTCCTCAGGTTTGACTTTAAATTACGACGCTCATAATCAAGTTAGGTCTGCAGTCCTTATAGGCCAAGTCTGCACTTTGAATTATCCATACAACAACTTAATAAAAAGTAAATTTAAGACTCACATATAGGTCTCTTTCACAGTAGAAATATGACTTGTCATAGTAGGAAAAGCATGGGTGTTATTAATAACATTAATGATGGCTCTGTTCTATTAAAGTGCCTCAGTAAGCCATTCATTTTGTTATTTACACCTGTGCTTTTCTGACTGCGACAACTCAAAATGTCTTAATACGATGCTTAACATCACGTGTGCTTTCATTATGTGTAAATACAAAAAAGTGAGGAAGTCTTCATCTATGTTATAGTCACTAATGTTCATCTCCCATGTGATAGAAACTGTGAATCCACACAGACTCAAGTACTGCATCAACTAAATCAATTGTAACTCAACCAATCAAAACTGAGCAGTAAATTTTGTTTACAAATATAATTTCTTTGTTCTTTGTTCCAAATATCGCAAATAGAAATGTAATATTTTAAGCATTCAGACTCCTGTTATCTACTGTATAAGGGGTAATGTACAGCGAGCCAGTCATTGTTGTCAAATAAACCCAGACAGGGCGACACGGCACCCCGGCGCAAAGCGAGGGAACGGGGGAGGCAGAATGCGACATCTAGTGGATGAATGTTATGAATGTTATCAATAGCACCTTTAAATTCTGTACACACATTCATGGTCCTTTAAAGGATGAATCCTACTGATCTTGGTGATCCCCTGACTTTTCCTCTTGTTGGAGAACGGGGTTGCTAGTCACATTCATTAGATCTCACTCTCTAGGGGGCGCTGATAAAAATGTTGGTACTGAAATTTTCAGAATTGGGGTCAGAGGTCACCTACAGGGTCATTTCAGGAGTAAGACACTTGACATTGAGGTGAGAGGACCTAGTGTTTTTCATGTCAAAATGTAAATATCCAGCTCTGATGTGTTTCTCTTCCAGGCTTTAACACAATGGGTTTATAATAAAACAATTATCGCCATTAAAAAGTATGAAGTTTGTTTTGTGTTGCCAACACAAGGCCATTTCCGTTTAATAAAGGAGGTTGTAGTTGGGGGTTTTCTGCAAGACACACTCCAGTGAGTGTCTAAAATAAAGAAGATAACTGATTTGATTTGTGGAAAACCCCAACTCAATCTCTATCAGATTGAAACAACATCAGATTTGTGCATTGGGTTGAAGTTACGTTAAAAAGGAATGGTGCATAAAAAACACAAGCTATATAGCAATCACTTACCAATGTTGCACCTTAATAGAATGAAACCATGAAACCACTAATAAATGCTGTTTGATCAGGTCTCTGATTGATAATTATTGAATGGTGAAAAAGGACTACTAAGCTGTCCAGGCTCATTACATAACACTTAGTTTACCCATTTACTGCCAGTGTAAGGCTTATCCTTAATCACACACACACACACACACACACACACACACACACACACACACACACACACACACACACACACACACACACACACAGTGGGATTCACAATTAAGCTGAATCATGATGCAGGGCTTGATTGAAGAGAAAGTCTGCTAACTAGACAGCGCACTAAAAGAGGAAAAAAGACAAGCTGGAACATGAACTGGTCCTGTGTGAACAGCAGCGTCCAGATTGTCCCATCATCTTTTTTTCTCTTTTTTGTCCACCACACAAACGCATAAACACAGACTCAGACACATATTCTTTATGTTGATATTTCAATTATTTACAATTTTAAATTTATTTAAAATGTATTTATTTTATTTAAATTTTACATTTAAAAGTCTCAACTAGCCTACCCCTGTTAAATGGCAGAGCTATTCATCCACCCTCATCCTATTGGTTTGCCAGAGGGACTAGATTTGCAAGGATGCCAGTTTTCAGCAGTTCTCTCATACTGATAGAAACAAGACTGACACTGTGAACTCTATAGACCAGTAATTCTCAAAGTGGGGTCTGTGGCACTGTCAGGGGGTCCGCAAAATAATTTGCTATAAATGATAAAATTGTGCTATATCATTATAAAGTGCATATCTACAGATGGGGACCATTTGCGCAAAGAAAATAAGCATATGTGTCCATTACTCCCAAACACGTTAGCTTTGGGCCAATAGAACCTGATATGATTGTGACACATCACGTCAATCTGTCATGAATCAGTCACTTTACTCAGGACGCAACAAGCGTGTGTTTCTGTTTAACACTATGAAACAGGTCTGAAGTAACTAGGTTGAAAAGCTTTAGAATACAAACAGTTCCAATGACATCTAAGGGCGCTTTCACAAGCCATAGCCCGTTTGTCAAAATCAGAGGGAAAATAATACTTTTGGTTTGTCTTCTGTTTAGTCTGGTTCGGTTTCACAGTGCACAAATTAAAGAGGACCAAATAAAAATTATAATTTGCTGAGGGGCGTGTATGAAGTAGCAAATTTATCTTTTTCGTCTCCAGAGCTGCCACTTTTATGCAAGGAATCGCAGACTTTGATGCCGTAGAAGTTTTTTCAATTTGACTCTGCACTGATCGACCGCCGCACAAATCCGTTCTCCTCCAGTTTATCTCGAATGACTTTAGAAAACGTCACAATTTTTGTGGACTTTATTTATCATATTCTGTGTTCTTTTTGGCCCAGATGTCAAGCAAACATCGTCATTTATCTGTGTACATCTCAACAAATGCCCACACAGGCAGCCTGCATTTTGGTTTGCTAGGAAACAGTCCGAGACCACCTCCACAGGCGGTCTCAGACATGTTGTTTTGGTCCGCACCAGAGTACGATTACCACGGTCACAACCGCCCAAACGAACTGCATTAAAATTCGATAAAGCAGACTAAATGTTGCCTTGTGAAAGTGCACAAGTGTACGAATGGTAGTAAACATTTGCTGAATCGCTGTTACGATTATGAAGGGGTCCTCATAATTTTCTCCCCTGTATCCTGGTCCAAAAAATGTTGAGAACCCCTGCTATAGACCCATAGATATAAACCAGTTTAATATCTATGTATAGACTACTTCAACAGACTTGCATTCCAAGGCAACAGTTTGGGTCCATGTGTACTTCCTGTCAGCTGATGTCATTCACATACACTGCAACAGGAAATAATCTGGGACACATTTAGAATGTTTACATTTACAACTGTGTAATGGTCTATACAAGTTTTAGCCTGGACTGCAAACATTTCCTCTCTGAATGATGTAAATATATAGGCCACTAGTACATTACACACACATATACAGTACACCATAGGCTATAAGGTAGCCTTTAGTATATGAGGTGGATATTATCAGTTATGTGTTTCTCAAGGTCAAGTTGTTTATATCACTGCTCTCTTTCCAATCAAGTAATGGTATTTTTTATATCACTATCTCAAATATATTGTTTTTTACTTTCCTGAAGAGGTAACAAAGGATTTGATATTATCCCCTCACAATGTTTTACACCTCTAATTAATGGGTGGAGAAACATTACTCAAGTAAACTGCCTACAAATGGGTAATAAGGGAGATGTTAAGAAAGATGTCACCAAGGTGATATTTTTGGTGTGTCACAGTTGTGCATTGTAAGTCAAAATACAGCATGCCAATTAAACCATGGAATGACAAAAAATGAGGTGGAGAACAAGTGTCTATAAGGATGTAAATGAGCTCTTGCAGGAATTGCATTTGGTGATGTCAGCCAGTGGAAAAACATGTCACTGCTTTAAATCAGACACTAGATGAAAAGCTCAGAGGTAAAACTTTAATGACTCCCAGCCTTCCATGTTTCCAGCGTCCTCTTGTTTTCCCTTTCTCTCTATAATGAGCGCAGCCAATCACCAATTTGGATTCTTGCCACCTTTGAGGACTTGATAACAAGGCTGTCTGGTCAGTGATGTGGCAAAGAGAGACGATACTACTTCGCTCCAAGAGTCACATCTCTGCCTGCTTCTGTGTGATCAAGCTTACTTTCAATAATGGTTGATATCGCTGTCAACCTCCTGATCTTAAGAGTCTTAATTTCTTGCGTAGGACTTGTGGGTAATGTATTTCTCATCCTCGCCATCGTTCAGACCAAGTTCTCCCGAGTCAAATCCTATGAGTTGTTTCTCTTGGGACTAGCTGCAGCCAACTTGGAGGAAATTCTCATCGTGAACATCTACGATATCATCATCCTCCATACTTCCTTCATCAGCATCGACACTCGGTCTTGCCGCACGCTCAAGTTTCTGACGGTCTTCGGTGAGATCACCAGCATCCTCTTCACCGTCCTCATCAGCATCTTCCGCCAGCAGAAGCTGAGAGACGCCAGCAAGAGGGTCAACCT
>CAKALG010039751.1:0-19558 GCA_916700815.1 Helicolenus hilgendorfi
AGCTGGCCTGGCTCCCCTGGGGTTCCCCGTGCTCTGTCACTGCTGATAAGAGAAAATGGGATTTCCACTGGCTGCTGTTCGGCTGATGCCCTGGCTAAGATGTAAAACAAATGAGAAAGAGACAGACAGACAGATAAAGGAAGAAAAAGTGAGACAGAAGGGGGACTTTTATTTATCCTGGTGGCTGCAGCCTAAAGTAGAAAAGTAAATCCTCCCAACCCTCACCCACATCTGTGCCAGAAGCTTGCCCACCGTTTATCATGTCGCAGACAACAAGTTGTATTTACCGTCGCTTTGTTTTTGTTTTTTTCAGTTCACATTATTGATTTTATTACGGTACGACTTAAAAAATTACAATGGAAAATTAATACTATGTGAATTTACGGTATGCGTGTATGTGTTTGCTGTGGGTGTCAGGGACCTGTGTGTGTGGAGAGTGTAACTGTCATGATGTAGATCCATCTGGCGACTGGGGAGATATTCATGGAGACACCTGCGAGTGCGATGAGAGGAACTGCCATGCAACCTACGACCGATACACGGATGACTTCTGCTCAGGTCAGCCTGCTGTTTTTTGGAATCACATACCTGCATGCAATACATTTACAGAAACCCTGAGTCCTCTTTAAAAAATAGCTAAAGAAGTGGTTCAAGATTTTGGGAAACACGCTTATTTGATTTCATGCCAAGAGTTAGATGAGAAGATTGATACAGCTCTCACTGGCTTTTTCAAAAGGTAACAAAAGGTAATTAAATTACAATTTGCTATTGTATAGGGGTAAATGTGCTGGAAAATGTCTTTGCCGGAACCATAGACTGTATAAGTCTGTATAAGACTGTATAGTCACCGTGACGTCGCCCATTGGTTTGTGGACTGCCGTTTTGAAGTCTTGGGTTCGGCATTTTGGCCGTCACCATCTTGTTTTTTGGCGGTCGCCATCTAGGCTATTTGCAACTAGAAGTGACACGAGGGTGGAGCTACGACCGAGCGCTGAATAAGACATTTATAGGTAACCAAAAGGTTAAAATTAGCTGTCATGAACTGAAAACACACTGTGAAAGGATTGAAGTTGTAAGATGGAAAACACCCAAATTGGACAACGGTGTGGTAGTGACCTGTCTGTCACAATGTAGCCATGCCCTAAATCATACTCTGCTATACAGTCTATTTTACTCCAAATGTGACCATAATTTACTAAATGAACATCATGCTGTATTAACGAAGACTTGAAACCAGCGACTGATGCAAGGTCATTATGTCATCGGCTACAATCAGACTTCTTTTTGCAACCAGAGGAGTCGCCCCCCTGCTGGCTGTTAGAAAGAATGCAAGTTTAAGCCACTTCCGCATTGGCTTCACTTTTCAGAACCCAGAGTTGCCCACTGGCCGGGACCAGTTATCTTCATGGAGAATCAGATGGTTGCTTAGCAGCCCAAAACATTCTGGCACATATTTCCCCATAAAACAGCAACTTGTTATTTTTATACCAACACTTTGGGGTTTGTATAAATTTAAAAAAATGACAGATGTGTTCGTTGGTGAGCTTTAGAGGTGCTGTTAGGGAGATTTTGTTACCTTTAGACACAGCTGGCTGTTTCCAGTCTTTATGCTAAGCTAAGCTAACTGGCTGCTGGCTCCAGTAACATATTCAGCTAGGCTGCTGTATATACATTGGAGTGGTATAAATCTTCTCATCTAACTCTGCATGAAAGCAAAATGGAGTTTTTCCATTTAATAAGAAAACTGGCTTATGCAATGCACAACTACTGGTAAGCTATATAGCCTAATATTGTTTATGTCAATACCATATATTGATCCTCATCTTTGAATAAACTGCAGTTCCAACAGCTTTCCACTTCTTATACTCTGGAGCAAGTTCAAAGCTGTAAAAGTGAACTTTCTGTATAACTTAACAATAAACTAGGGAGGGGTGGGAATGACCAAAATGAACAAAATGAATGGCTGCTACTACTGTGACTAGCGTACTAATAATTTATGTAACAGAAAACGTATCTTAGCCTCCTAGCGTATTCACAGTTAACAGTTCTTTTGGTGCATGCCTTCATGCATAGTTCATTGTTCCAGAGAATGCGAACACAATTCACATCTTAATGTCTTAAATCTCATCTTTCTCCATCGGTTTCTCTCTCTCTTTCTCTCCTAGACCAGACCAGGGTATAATCAATGCTGGCCATCCAGCAGCTTAGAGGAGGCCAGACAGTCAAAGCTTGTTTAGCCAATGCTCTGAGGACAGTAAATCTTCTCACCTCTAGCATATCCTGCCCCCTGTTTGTTTTGCTACCTCCCTTGCTTCCCTTTCTCTCTCTCTCTCCCTCACACACTAGCTCCCCTTTTACCCTCTTTTCTGCTCCATAACCTATCCAACTCTCCACTTCACTTCCCCCCCACACCTTAGTACGCTTATTAGAAATTTCCTTGTCCAAAGCCTCCACTTTGTTTCACCTCTCTGCTTCCTTCACCTCTTCATCTCCCCTCTCGGCAGGTCATGGCCAGTGTAATTGCGGCAGGTGTGACTGCAAGGAGGGATGGGCCGGGAGGAAGTGCGAGCATCCTCTGTCCTGCTCCCTGTCTCTGGAGAGCAGTCTGAAGAAGTGTCGAGGAACGTCCAATTTGCCCTGCTTCGGACGAGGTACCTGGTCTTCCCATCCGCGCCTGTTGCCATGGTTACTGCAGCAGGCCGGCACTCTGTCCTCACCTCTTGATGTAAAATAGGCCATTTCCAGTGTTTCACGTCTCTTAATCCATCCTTAAAAGGGCTGTAAATGCACCCGGGTGCCCAGCAATCAAATCTGAGCAACCACTCAGCGTTTATTGTGTCACACATATCACATATACATGCGGGTTCGTTCAGTATTAATGCTTTTGTTCCGTTATGTGCACTTGTGCTCATGCATATGTGCATGTTTATGTGCACGTGTGAGATTAAGGTGCACTGTATGCCTGTAAGCTACAGCCGGAACAGCTCTTTCAGTAGAACAAGCCGTGGGTCGATGTGTCTAGATTAATTACACTGCAATGTATGCTTCATTAGTGGTCCTTCTGGACAGAGGAAACTGTTTTCTTGGAGCCTCCAAATGTCAGGCCTAATACTAATATTAGGACTACGCTAAGAAACTCGTGGTAACAAAAAAGAAAAGTCCAGGTTGTGCTTCCCTTGTTGTCCCAGTCATGCACCCCTGAGCCTGCTGATTGATGATAGTAAGGTGGAAGTGGGGGAATAGATGCACTATGTGCTATATAGGCTGTGTGTGTGTCTGTGTTACTCATGCAGTATCTGCTTGTTAGTGGAATATTCAAATATTGCTAAATCCTGTAGGGCTGGGCGATATGGCCAAAATCTTCTATCCTGATATAGGTCGTCCCATATCACGATAACGATATATATCACGATGTAGCATGTTTTCTGGTAATTCAATAAATAAATAGTCTATATGAAACAACCACAAGGTAAAGCCTGTTTTATACTGTGTGAATTTAAATACTTGACAAATGAAAAGTACTGAGTATTTTCTCATTTAATTAAGACCATTAGTGCATAATGAACAAGCAAAACTATAGAGAAAAAAAATGATTCAATATTTCCAGCTATACACAGACTATGTTTACATGCACGCACACAAATACAAATGAATCAGATTAAGACAATAGTTTGATTTAATTGAGTTAGATCTGATTTTAAAGAAGAAATGGAGGTATGTGCTTATTATTATCAATTTAAACCAGGGGTTCTCAAACTTTTTGGGGCCAGGGACCCCTTACAGTGGAGAAAGTTTTCCAAGGACCTCCTCTTAATCGTAACATTTAATGGTAATCAGCAATCGTAATCAAGCATATGCTTATGATCTCAGCCATTGGAACTATTTGTATTGTAAAACTTTTCAACATAAATATCTCAGAGGGTCATTTTATTCAAATTGAATTTGGACTCAACTCAACAACATTTATACTTTTACTTCAGAAAATTTAGATTGGAATATTAGCATTAGAGTTAGCAAAGGGACTGATTAATGGCATGACATGACATTGATGTGATGTGTCGCAATCATGTGAGAGTTTCTATTGGCCCTAAGCTAACATGGGTGGGAGTAATTGACACAATGCTTGTTTTATTGGCGAAAATGGTCCTCATCTGTAGACAATTTTATAATTTGTAGCAAATTCCCGGACCCCTTGGCAGAGTGCCGCAGACCCCCTGGGGTCTGATATCTTGATATATGATTTCATCATGATACGATTCCATTGAAAGACGATATTTGATATTATCGCCCAGCCCTACTGATTGGTGCAGAGAATTATGGGACATTGCCTTCTCCCACCCATTTAAATCAGTGAGCTGAGACAGAAACTTTGGCATAAATGTATGTGTTAATTCAGGACCCTATCGCTAAGAGTGATTGAGAAAATTGTTTCTTACAGTCCTTTAGATATTGTATTCCATGAATAAGAGCCTGGTTGGCATGTTAAACCCTTGAAAAACCAGGCATTTCTCCACAATTGCTGTTTCATGGTGGATTAAAAAAAACATATTAAAAATGGTAACAACATTGTTTTTTATCATTTATGTTAATTAATTATTGTGTAGGAGTAAAACACCCACACTCTAAATATAATTAGTGAAGTGAGGCCAAAACATTTTTATAATAGATCGGGGGAAAACATGCAGTCAGTCCATTAACTGCTCAACTGCTACAGCAATTGATGCACAAACCAGTAATTAAGATTACACTGAACACTACACATGTGAACAGCCCCAAAGCTTCTCAGCCAAAGAGGGGAGAACAAATTACTCACCTGTTGCAAAGCTGCGCCGATTAATCTTTACAGGTGGTGGACATAAACACCCCTGGCCACGTCTACATCAGTGTTAAACTGAAATATCATAAAACTAATTGGGTGAGGTGAGGTCACATTCTGAGCTGAGCAAGCCAAAAAAGTGTGGCATTTATAGTCAGGTTCCATAATTGCGATTGGAAGTAAAGACAAATGACATCCTAGCAAGTGTTTTCATCCAATCAGCTGCAGGAAGAGTTCGCATTCATGACATTTGAGTAAAGAAACAAACTGTCAATCATCTATTGTACGTGAAATTACATTAGTTGTGAGTTAATTCATCCATAGAAATGCCAGACGACGAAATGCAAAGCCACAATGATGGTATAGCCTTGCCAGACAGCTGCTGAGCCTACGTCCAGAGGTAACAATGCACAATGGCCACGTTACCGTTGTTCTTAGACTGACTGACAACCTGCATTGTTCCAAAGTACGCTATGGCCATTTGTTAATAAGATAAATTGTCTAGTAGCTATGCAGGACAGTCTTCTGAGGCAGCAACCCTAATCAATCAGCTTTACAGTGCTGCTGCATGGGGCATTGTTCTCCATCCATTTTGCTAAACATTATTTTCTGGGGAATACCTATCAGTGTTCCTGCACTTCAGCATGAGAGGACGAAAAAAAGAAAAGGTACAGTAAAGCCTGCTGTATTCTGTTGGTCTCACGGTGATCCAACGTGGTACAATAGCAGCAGTCGCGACCTGCTTGGTCTCAGGGACCTAAGGATTTATCAGGGGGTTAATGTGAAGCATTGATTTCCTGTTTCATTTGACTGTGGGGGAGGTCAGTGGGGAATCCACAGCTTTCAGCCGCTGTTCCAAATGAAAAGAGGGGATATGTGGATTGTAGCTTGCTGTATGTTATTATAGCGACCATAGGCGTTCCTCACACCCATGGATGGGAGAGCTGCTGATTAGATCAGGCACCTGAAACACATAGGGCAGGGCTGCCTGCTACCATGGAGACAGCTACATTAACATCACCATGAGCCAACAATGGAACAGCGATGCCAATATGGTAAACGACACTCACATATTGTAACTACGATATGAAGCCTCGACCTCGGCTAAGTGCACTCTCCAAATAGAACCAATTTTGGTGCCTTTGAATGCATCAACTATTCATTACATATAGTGTCTGTTCCATAACAGGCTTTGGTTGTGACGGCCTCAAACCAATTCCACAACAACAGGGTTGAGCATGCATGGTGGCCCCCTCACATAATGAAACAGCAAAGATTAACTTGTGCTGGGAGAGTTAATTAGCTTTAATTCCTGCGGCAGTACCTTTAAATTATCTCCAATTGCTCGCTGCAACAAAATGGAACTTTAAATTACCCTGTGCAATAGAACAATTAATGAGATCCATAAATTCTTCCTTTTAAAAATTGCATTTTCTTTTCACCATCCCAATCTATTCAGTGGCAATTTAAAGTGTACATTAACACCAAACTGCACAGTGTTGGATACATATTTTCTTATGCATACACCTAAAGGAATAGATTCTGATTAGGATTTCAACGTTGTCAAATATGTACAACTGGGAAGTACAGTTCGATAGAATCCGAATTTGTAATGCCTGCTGAGGTCAACAATTTATATCTTTGAAAAGTATCTATGAAAAGTATTGCACTGTAAATCGTATATATCCCACAAAATCAAATCATATCTCCACCTAATCGTGAACCAGGAAGTATAAAGGCAACAAAGGTTGCGTTGGGAGGAGGTCAGAATGCATGTGTTGGACAAAAACACTTGCCCAGGAGACAGCTGTTTGTATTCCGTGAGAAAGCAGAAGTCAATGTTGACTTATTTTTAATGTAACTTCCATAGTTAAATTACACCACTTGTTATTTTAACCCAAACCAGAAATCTTTTCCTAAACCTAATTAAGTAGTTTTGTTGCCTAAACCTAAAAGTATTTGCATAGTTATTTTAACCCAAATGTTACTGTACATTCATAGGAAAACACAAGAAAAATTAGGAATAACTTTTCGTTGTATGAGGATATGCTGCTATTTTGAAAGCACTGTCGGTATATTGCTATGTAAAGTCACACTGTCTTCTGGTCCTGTTCCTCCTCTGTTATTAGTAATAACTGTCTGAATGTAATATTTACCGTCTCTGTTCCGATAGACAGAGGGGGGAAACTGTCGGGGCTGTGATAAGGAGGAAGGTTGACTGCGTGCATGCATACCTTAGTGTCAAGGGTGGCATTTTTGTGTGCATGCGCTTTCTTTTTCATAGGACGCCCTTTTGGTTTAGTGTGTGGAGGAACACAAGGGTTGGAAAGAAACAATTGTAACAGAGTTTATTGCGAGGCTTCGATGAATGGTAAAGGATGTGCAGGGAAAGAAAAGGGAAAGAGAGTGAAGGTCTATGCAACACAATGAAGTGAGACAGGAAGCAGGGTGGGAGGGTAGAGAGAGAGAGAGAGAGAGAGAGAGAGAAAGTGAAGGAGACAGACGTAGAAAATCACTTAGGCATGGATGAATGCGGCTGGTAGAGATGGCAGCTTGAGCGGAAAAGCCTTGAAATTTGAAACAGCAGCTTCAGACCTTTTCTTCCTGAGAGGTGGAGGCAAGGCGCTTGTGGATAGCACATTCTTTCTGCTGCGGTATTTCCTGAAGGAAACACCTGCTTTCAACATCTTTCTGCTGATTCTAGGGATTCCTTTTTCTGCTCTCTGAAGTGTGGTCTGTAGTAGACATTAATTATGTGTGTAAAATTGCATATACTTAATCCAATCCAAATGTATTTACACAGCACATTTAGAAACAACGGCAGTTGACCAAAGTGCTGTACAACAAAAAACATAAAACACAATAAATAAAGAGCAGTTTAAAAGACAAAAGGGTAATAAAATAATAAAAGCAATAAGGCAACTCACATACTGAATCTAAAGCCAAGGAATAAAGATGTGTTTTAAGACAGGATTTTAAAGTATAATATGTAACCGTTGTCGGTTCCTGTTTGTACACACCACATTCAAAGTTGGTATAGAGAGAGCAGCAATGGTAGAGCAAGCGATAGAGTGACTGAAGAGAGAGAGCGGCGTTAGTTAGAACAAAGCAGCAAATCTGAAATATAAAACGTTATTTTCTGATTGTTTGCCTGCGGTTAAGTTCTAAAATACATAACTAACTCCACACAACTCCAAAATAACCCTGCGGGAAGGTCCTGAGTTGCTGGAATTTGAATGAATGCAGGCTTCCTGTCTGCTGGCTGTGGCTCAGCGCTAATCTCGTTAAACTACAGATACACACCGATAATAGCTGCACTCACAGCACAGTGAGGAGCAGGGGGCTCACTGGAACACATGCACATAACGCAACCCGTTCTCATCTGTGAAATATGGTTGCTTTGTATCTAACAGAGTAAAGGGAGACTTGTGCCTCGGTATCAGAAGCCGAGGGGCATGACAAAGCGACGGCATTTGACCACCTGAACGAGCTGCACACCCTGTGTGCTGTTATTGACTAAGGGGTTACACCCCCACGTGGAGTCCAAAGGCTGTTTGCAGACGGCCAGAATCATCCCGAGTAAAGCCAAATAAGAAGAAAAGAGAAAAAGAGAAACAGTGCATAACGAGCAGAGGCAACTCGTTCCAGAATTTGGGGGCTACAACTGCAAAGGCGTGATCTTGGGACAACCAGAAGTAACTGGCACATACACACCTTTTGCATTACTATACATACTATAATATTTAAGTGGCAGTCCAGTAATTTGTTATTGTATACCATACATTTGAAAAGGGCAGATTAAAAAACATGGTCAAAACTAGTTTCTAATGTGGGTTAAAGTCTTTAACTTCTAAGGTGGCATATTTTACAGTGAAACAGATAATATAGTAGGGCTGGTGATATAGCCAAAAATTTCATCAGAATATGTTTTTTTTATACTGATCGCTGTCGAATATATTAATAATGCTCAATTTACAGTTTTAAGAGTTCCCTGAGAACAGAACCCTACAGAAACCCGAAGGTTAATTATGGCTTATAATATAAAATTATTGATTATCAGGACTTGTCGGGTCATTCAGGGTTGATAACATATGTACAGTATACAGTATATTACATTTATTTTTGGCCATCTCACTGCTGCACGCTACTTCTGAGCATGCGCACCAGAGACGGTTAACTTCCGGTTAGCCCTATAACTTGAATGGCTGTAGCAGTAGCGACGGAGTAGACTACGGCGGAGGCTATGACACACTGGCTGTTTGACTAGTGTTTTTGTAGGTAGAGGAACACAGATTCAAAAACAACTTTATCAAAAACAAATGTCATAAATGTATCATTGTTATTGTGGAAGATTTTATCATACACATTTTCAAGATCGCTTTATCGCCCAGTCCTAAAATATAGGTTTGGGCAATCATTTCAAGAGGGGATATGATCAAATCCTTGAGATTTGATTGGATCGCTCAAAAGTGCTTTGTGTAAATGAAACAATACACAACACATCCCTCACCAGTATTGTTGGATTAGATTGAGTAAAGGGAGAAATGAATAAATTGGACAGCAACCAAACTCTTCAAACACGAAACACCTACTATGATATTGCTCTGTTAGCTCATACAACCCTCAAGCGAACGGGTAAGCGCAGTTTAATACTGTGTGGTGGAAGTAATCACATTTGATTGGACAGATGCGCCCAAATGCAGGATGAATCATGAAAAAACATTGTAACGATTTACAGGCAGAGAAAAGAATTATGGGACAAAGGGATAATGATGTAAAAATATTCCAAAATGTTTTGTTTGACATATATTTGGTTAAGAGATAACAAATATCAACAAAGAGCTTCAGCACAATCTGTGTGTTAATGGTGGAAAAATCAGACCCTCTTTCTCTGTAGCAAAGGGTGGTGTGAGTACTGCTCGCCAATGCATCTAAATGGACTAATTACTGCAGTCTACTTATATTATGCACTGTTTTAAACAACTACCACACACTTAATACATTCTGATACTGGCAATACACACATTTGTGCTTTACTTTGGGTTCTTATTTAATGCTTTCATTCACACCACAGGATGAGACAGAGCACAGAGGGGGCCGTCATTTGACTGGATTTCTTATATTTGGTGGGTTGCTGGACTCATTGCAGCTGTCACAGAACTGAAAATGAAATCAAGTCAAAAGAGGTGACAAGCTTTGGAGATAATGAGGCTGCCAGAGCAGTTTTAAAACTGTCAGTCCACAGTGTTATGTGATTTGAAAATCCTGTTGAGTAGTTATTTCCACTGAATATCAGTGAATACGTTTAGGTTTTACACTGCAGTCTAATGTTTTTTTTGTCGAGTCATATCTTTGTTTTTGTCCAGCCACAAAAATGGCAGAAGCGCAAATATAGGTGCATTTTTTTTGTGCTTCTCCCCTGTGTTCACAGCTCTATGGCGAGAGGAGTGTCACAGCTGGTTGTGTTTATGCAGATCAGCCAGTGCTGCACAATTTTAGTACTCATTTTTTGGCATTAAAATGGCCGTGCATTTCCACTGGGTTCAGACCACTTTACTGAAAATGGGGGAAAATGTGACACTCAGTCTAGTTTGAAAAGTCACACACACAGAAACATCTCCAACATCATATGAATCTTTAACTTTTGTAGAATTTTGCAGCTTTTCCCTTTGATTTGAAATTGTTTAAGCTCACATTTAAATGCACATCAAAACACTTCATTGTGTCCTCTGTAACACGTTACATTACGGGTTGATCTGCTAGCACTGCAGAATGTATGAGTCCCTGCAGCCATGCACTCTTTCATTTGAAGAAGTCCTGCAAAATTGTACTTGATTCAAACAGTGGGGAATTAAAACCTCGGACATGGCACCTAGTTGCAAAATGTTAAGTACACAACCTTCTGTATTTTGGAGTGTAGACTCCCAAGCTATCCTACAGAGACTTCAGGTTTATGCATCGCAGATCATGAGGAGTATAGATGGGTTTCTGTGCAAAGTCATCACAGAGATGTGTGCGCAACGGGGGGCAGAAAGCTCGTCATGTCTAGCAGAGCCAAGCTGCAAAGCAAGGAGATGACAAGGAGTTGTTGTGCAGTAAAATTGCAGAAAATGGATTGAAAATGTTTCATATTTCGAAGGGATCACATGCTTTTGCTAAAGACATAAGGAGATTATGGATCCAAGCCTGGTGGGCAAAAGCATTCTAGTCACACAGCGCTAGCAAAGTAGCAGGCGCCTTATCGAGCTGTCATGCTCCACAGATCGATAAAAATGAACTGATCAACATAAGGTTGATCGACCCACACTCTAAGGAAATATTTATTTATATTATACTGAGTGACTAGGCCTGAAAACTTAAATGTTGTACAAGACTTCGTTACGGCTCTAAATTGCTGTAACATTACGTGACTATGGCGGAGGACAGCTCACTCCGGTATGCTGTAACATTACAAATTAAAGGGAAGACATCTAGTAGTCTACCGAGGCAGCTGCTCCTCCTCCCCCTCCCCTTGTATTGACTTTTGGCGTTACGTTTTGGACTGAGGGCTAACTGCTAATGTTACCTAGCAACCAGCAACACGCTGTTTAATAGAGAGGGGCCTACTACACCTACTGGTATGTTTTATCATCTATTCACATGGTAGATCACCAAAAGAAGGTATAGAAATACAGGACAGCGACCTCTAGCGACCGTAGTAATTATGACAGGAGCAGAAGCGGAAGTTAGGCGATGTAGTATAGACGGTGTGAAACTCCATAAGGGGTTGTGGTCGGAATCGATGGATGAGACACAAAACACAGAACTTTAACCCAGAAGACTGGAGTTCCTGTGTGAAACCAACAATACGTAGATGTCTTTGTGTTCATAGTTATTTTAATAAAAAACATGATGTTTCTCCCTAAACTAAAGTGTTTCTTGTTGCCTATACCTAAAGTTCTTTTAAGATTCACTTTCACTCTTACAACGTAGTAGGCCCCTAATGACCCACATCTATGGTGCTTATAGCTACTGATAATGCCTATTTAATGGCCTGATAACAGTCGAAGCGGGTGCGGAAAAAATGCCTGGTGGTGGCCATCAAGAGGGGCTCCCTAACGGAGTATCAACCAACAGACCCTTGCACCCCAAGTCAAATCTCACTGATCTAACATTACCCATTTCATAACAGGTGATAATAATAAACAAATCTCACAACACGTCATATCATAATGGTATCTGGTGGTCGGACTCTACAGGGGTCTAGTATAGTCAACAAGAATGTACAAATAATGTCAAATCTACATTTATTACAACGGCTGCCAAAGAGGTTTTGCCACCTGAATACACACAAACCCATCTATAGGAGGCATCCTTACGGAGTGCTGTACATTCATATTTTGGGAAGGTGCTTAGTTGCATTGGGACTCTGTCTCTTGGAAAACAGCAGTTTTCTCTTGGGAGAAGCTTGCTTGGACTCTCCTCCTATCCCATTAAGAAACTGTCAGCTGCTTTTAAAAGGAATGAGGGGAACTGACTTGATTGACCAGCCTACCCTACCACTGGCTGATTAAGTATTCATCTATTTAACAACGTATTAATCCTGCTCTAGCCCCTTTCCAGTGTGTGCTGCAGTGCACACGACTGAGCCCGCTGCAGCTCACTAAAATGGCAAGAATGAGTTTGCCACACCCTCGCCTCACCTGTGTTTGCTATTTACATTTGTGCCCTGTTTTATGAAAACAGAGCCAAGCTGGCGTCTACTGATGTGACTTTGTTCATTAAGGTGTTGCTCACCCCAGACAGGATGACAAATTAAACATCAACACACACCAACACACACTGGCGTAGACGGTTTGATGAGCACAGAGATAATCGATAAGGCAGGGGGTGTTATGACATCAGCGGTTGCTAGGGTAACTAAGTCCCCAGAGCAGATGGTGGTATGTTATATGTGAAGCTAGGGAAGAGAGGTTGCTAGTGCGTGTGGTCATAAAAAGTGACAGTGATGTGACATGGACAACACATTAGACGACGCTGTCAGTCGAGTGTCTTGCAGATTCACGTTCGGCACTATTTATTACCCCTAATTTCCACTCAGTGAGTCATCACAAGATAAAGGCAGGCACATACACATTATGGATATGTTTTAGGTGTTATTTAGTGGCACTAAACACAAAATGCACCCAGCAGTGAAACAAACAGGGAAACACTCAGAGTGAATAATGAGTGTGCAAAAAGGACATACCCAGCTCAATAAAAACAGGAGAAAAGAGAAAGAGAGGCACTCGGTGTGTTGTGTTTTAACCATATGTCTTCACTGAGCTGGGAAATTCCCTTTGTGCAAGTATTTTTCATGGTGGGCAGCTTACCTATTTGTAGCCCTTCTGGGTGTATTTTGTCCACAGCTTTTGTGGGTTAGAACATTTTAAAGATATCCAACTGTGTGTGTGTGTGTGTGTGTGTGTTATTCATTTATCAGAAGACCGATGCACATTTTAGAGTAATGCCTTCTATTAAGCAGTGTTATTCTTAAGCTCTATTTAAGATAGTAATAAAAAAAATGTGCTCTGCATTCTTAGGTTGAAGTTGATTACATTTCACCACTCAGAAACATTGTTGCTAATGTATTATTATAGTAACATTGTTAACCCCTTAAAACCAGACACTATTCTGTCTTTCAGAGGTTGTTGCGGGCCTCTATTATCAAGCTAGAGTGAACTGGTATACTGGTATTATGTGAAACTAGAAAAAACCTAGGGAATCCATTGGTTCAACCATGTCATAATAGCCTATCTAGAAGTTCTCTAAATAATGCTACGAATAATGCTATTCATGTGTGATGATCCTGATAGTAGCCATTTCATTGAAGTGAGACCATTTTTTGAAATGTGACCTCACAAAATGACATGTCGTGGCCTCTAGGATAATCACAGACTCATGAAATTTTATCATTCAGAGGATGTATGGTTTTCCTAGGTACGTTGACAATAAGGGGGTTTCTGAGTAGTTTCATGAACAGAAATGCTCCCCTTACAATCGAAAAAAAAAATGCAATTCTTGCAGAAATCTCCAAATTTCAAAAGTGTTTAATACCAAATCACAGCATGGCTTTTTCTACGGTGTTCCTCAAGGTCTTGGTGTCTTAATGTGTTATTTTAGAGGGATTATTGATAATTTTTATCAATTCTCAATTGTTAAAAAAATGGTTAAATTTAGCACAAAATCTAGGTAACATATGGCATCAACCCAAAAATTGCAGCAACAATTTATGAGACATAAAAAAACATGGGAATGACCATCATATACTTCTATCATAAATTTCTAAACTATTATACACTTCTACAATTTATTTTAGTTTATTAATTAATTTATCAATTAATTCTTATTTCTTATTAATGACAAGAACAACTTGACACACAGTGCTGAGCCACATCTCAAATCAATCTTCAGGTTCCCAGCTTTTATGCGATGTACAGTACACCACTTTTATGTGTCATATACTGCTAACTTTTTATCTATCCCTGAACATCCCGTCTCACAACCCTACCTCTTGTAGCAAAAAGTTCAAAAATCTAACATACAAGGTGTGAGCATTGACAAAAAAAAAATTATTTGCACTTTAGAAGACATTTCACCCTTTAATGTAAGCCTCCAAATATCTGTGTGTGGCCCTACACTACCCCCCATAATGAACATAACCCTGAGCAGCCCGCTGCTGTAAAATGATCAATGAGTAGGTATGCTGCACACCTCCAATGATAATTCAGAATAGATGGTGTTTTTTTTCTAATGAGCTCCACCATTAGCAAAGTATGTTCGCTCAGTAAGTTCCCCCGTGGCTGTCTTCACTGGCAGCTCGCTGATTGAAGTGGGATAGCAACATCTCGAGGTGTCTCTAGTATGCAGCTCATGTGAGTGTTTATTAGAATGAGTGATTTATGAGATTCCCCTGTGTGGCTGGAGGCAATGTTGTCAGGCAGACTAAGTCTAGTTTAAAGTCAGTCATCTACAGTAGGTATGCAAATGACTCCACCTGAATTACAGGTTGGATAAAAGAAGTAAGAACTCAGGATGATATGACACACGTCAGGGAAAAGAAAGATAACTCTACTGAACAGCTATTGAAAACACAACTCTGCTATGAAACACTGCTCAGATGTGAGAAGATGTCTCTCTGTTTTTGTAGGTCAGTGCCAGTGTGGACAGTGTACTTGCTACCCACCTGGGGACAGCCGTGTTCATGGCAAAAACTGTGAGTGTGATGACCGTCAGTGCGAGGACATCGGTGGAGAGGTCTGTGGAGGTGAGAGCGCACATACACACACAAACACACACACACACACACACACACACACACACACACACACACACACACACACACACACACACACACACACACACACACACACACACATTCATCTAATCTTTGTGTCCATTAAGGGCTGCCCAAGTTGTGTGAGCAACAGAGGGAATTGACGGAATGAACAGATGGTAAGTCTAAGTTGCAACATTGCTGTTCAAACTAGAGTAGAGACATTGTTATTCTCAGGCATCCAGTATTTTTCTGTTCATTTTCAGCATAAACAATGGACCTCATGCAAGAACCACTTTATGAACATATGTCGCATTCACCAATTTTACTTAGAATTTTCTCGTGGGTACGAATGAAATTCACGAGTGGATAAAACATTCTGTATGAGTCATTTGCAGATCTTTCTCTACAGGTGGAGTTTAAAGCAGCAATGGTTAGATTGGAGCAAATATGATTTAAAAAAAAAAAAGCTGGTATCTTGCCATCACTGAGCTGGCTGTCAATCACTCGCGAACTCCGATCAAACGGTCAAACTTGGCGGCGCTGATCAAATATGAATCAATATTCTGTTACTGTAATGCCTATTTCTCCTCTCAAATGCAAAATGAGAAATCTCAAAATGATCGAATCTCACGAACGTGCACCTACTCAAGAACAGGTGACATTCTTCAGGCAGAAACGGGCAAATTTAAGACAAGTTTACCAGCGACAAAAGCAACAAAACAGCCAAGCAGCCATTGAAGTGTTGCTCAACCGCTCATTGACATAGGCTGGTTATGCCGTTAAACAGCACCGGGAACTGGCTAACGGCATTTTTTTAGACGGAATGGAACAGGGTGACACAAAATCATATGATTGGTTGATGTTTCACTTCGTCATTGGAGCGCTGAAAAAAATTGAAACCTGCCCAACTTTGACTTGTAGTGTGTCACGCAGCGACAAGTTTTGTTGACTTGTAGCCTGTTGCTTTGTCACTTGTAGTGTGAACTCAGCATAAGAGAGTTTGACAAATCCAACGTGGAACGCTCGTACAACCAAGCCTCATGGGGGTGACTACGAGCGGTTCAGCTTAAGTATGAAATTTTTGCTCCAAGGTAATACAAGTCTATGTACATAAAAAAATAAACTACGATTCCTAAGGAGCCTTTCAGTAAGAAATTGAATCTCTGGAGGTAAAGTTCTGTTACCCGCAGTGGTGTAAATATCGACGTTGTAACCGGTGCAGCACACCGGGGCCCAGCAG
This sequence comes from Helicolenus hilgendorfi, assembly GCA_916700815.1. Lineage (NCBI taxonomy): Eukaryota > Metazoa > Chordata > Actinopteri > Perciformes > Sebastidae > Helicolenus > Helicolenus hilgendorfi. The sequence goes on from CAKALG010039751.1 coordinate 16,354, forward strand.
CTGACAGTGGCCCAAAAATCACCTTCCTATACCGGGTCCACACCTAATCCGTTATATGCACTTCCGTTACATCATGTAAACAAACCACGTAGGCTACCTATCATCTGTGCGCTCGAGATCAGTATGGAAACCTAACCACTTATCTTCCTTCGTTTGTTCTTTGTAAACAGGAAACACATTCGATAAGTGACTAAAATTCAGCCAAAACAGCATGCCACGTCATGCATGCGTTGCTCACGGCCAGGAAATTCCAATAAAAAAGGACATGGTTCTTAAGGAGTGTTGTTAATGACTTTGCGGAGTACAAGACCTGTAGGATAAACTTCTAATGGGTGAATACTGCTTTTTTTTTGTTATTATGGACTGGAATCTATAACACTGTAATTGTTACGTCTCATATGTTGGCTGTAGGCTGTTGAATTAGCGTTGATACATTTTGCACTTCGGATGCTGTCCGTGGTGCTGATCGAAGGCTGGTTTGCAGAATGGGAGTTGCATGGTGAGCCTCTCCATGGTGGCGTAGCAATTGTCTGCTTTGCAATTGTCTGGAGTGTGCATACATGCGTGTGTGCGCACGAACATGCTCTTGTGTTTGGGGCGAAGGCCCAAGAAAAAAATTTGCACAAGGGCCAATCACTATTTTGTTACATTACTGGTTACCCGCTAGTGCTAACAGAAGCTAAAGATTACACTTTGTAGAAACTTGAGCAGTTTAAAATGTCCGGATTCAGATTCTATTTTGAATGAATTCAGCCACTATGGAGTGCTATTTTCCCCATGCCTCTGGTCGCACTCCCTCTCCTTAGTGATAGATGCTGAGACTCATGGGTACCACAGTACTTAGAGCCATTCTTTAAGAAGAAAAACACGAGATAGACATCTACTGATTAGACATGATTATGCACTTACACTCCTCTCCTAATTATTGCAGAGAAACTACACACATTTTGTACAGCATACAGCATACACTCACCCACTTTGAAATTATGCCAGGAGCAGACGCTGAATTTGAAGATCAATACAGTGTGATCCTATCTGCTCTCTTTGATATCCACAGGCACAACCCTCTAAACCCTTGAGCTGCGTTTGAGAGAAATTGCTCCAAGCCTTTGAAGCTTCTGTTTGAGGTCTTGGGGAAGTTTGGGCTCTTAATATGAGCCATTTAGGCACAACTGCTGTAATGGATGGATCGCGCAAAAACATTAGAGGCTCAATTGAAATTGATATTTCCCTTTTGCAGCTGGTGCTGCTGCTGCTGTCAGACAGAGACGGAGAGAATACAGAGAAAGTCAGATGAAGGTACAATTAAGAATTGTGGTGCTCCAAAAGAAATATTGGAGAAAAATTCTTCTACAGCAAAACCAACAGTCTGAAAGGAAAAATGACAAAATGTGTTATTCATTCAGCCAAAAACATATTGCTACTCTATTTGATTGCCTTTTTTGTTTTGTTTTACTATTGTTTATGTCATCCACTGTTTAATTTGAGCATGGTAGACACACAATTCTGCATTTTATTGATACATACATACTTCTGAAGTCTGCTTTTCTGTCTTCGCCACACTTGAAGTGCTGTAAAAGCGTGACACATGCACGGCTTTTCAAAGAGTAAACAACACAAGCGTACAGACAGATTCTTCCAAACCTCTCCCACAACAATGAGGAGCATTTCCCCTACAGGTGTATCTCGAGCAGGGTAGTCACTTTGTCAAACTCTGTTCAGGGTTTCAATCTGTTGTTTGCTTCACTCTGAGACATTAGTTGCTCAAACTATTTTGTGTTGTTTCTTAAACTGACACGCAATATGTCTATTCCCTTCACCCAGCTAACACACAGATATACGCGTGTAAGTGCCTCTCTCTGTGTGGAGTTTTTTTTTTTTTTAAATGTTGCTTGTGCCATTTTGTTTCGGTGGTGCATTGCAGCATCTGAGGGTAAATTTCTCCTTCTAAAGGGGGATGCAGTATTTATGTGAATGGATTACTGGGACTCATTGTGTGCTGGGCTGTCCACAAACAATTCTTCATGAGGCGTCAGGGGAGAGCCTGTCTGAGCACCAAACACCGACGCAGTTATAGTGCGCACATACACACACATACACGCTGTCAGGCTGACAATTAAGTCTGTGTAGTCGGAGGCCTGTGGACGTTATTGGGTGTTTTGCTTAGAGGCCCTCTAAAGCACGTACCTTAGAGTGAGAAGTGGGTTCAAACAAAAAGTAGATTTATGGTGAGGGGGCTGTAAAAAAAACTTCCCAATCCAGTGTAGGCTACAGTGTTATCAGTGCCCCTGGATGTTTGGGCCTCACTGCAGACTACAGAGAGGAGAGAAATGAGAAATGACACAGGCCCCTTGCATATAATTCAGTCTTTCAGTGTTAAGGGGGACATATAATGAAGAACTCACTTGTTCAGTGCTTATGTACATACATTTGGGTATCTGGAGTGCCTACTAACCCACAAACCGTGAAATAAGACAACCCAGTCAGTTTTTTGTGGGCTGCCTAGATCAGAAAATGTGATTAGATTTGGCTACCCTTCCTATGTAACATGCACATTCATTCATTCACACTCATTACAATATACCGCCAATGGCTTGAGAATTACTTTTGCAGATGATGCACCTTATTTTTATCACAAGCCAATCAGAGCAGACTAGGCTTTTTTCTGGAAGGGGGTCTAATGCTGTGGACATACCAAGCCCAGATCACAGAACTAGCGGCGACAAAGGCTACCACGTACGTTCGGCGCCTGCGTGACATGAAATAACTCTTCCTACCAGCAGGTCGCGGTAGTCTGTGTTTGTCATTCAAAAAGAGAAACCGGAAGACCGAGGACTGCGGATAAACTGGCCGTTGTTATGATACGTACGTGAAACACAGCGGCGTCTGCCTACCATTTTCACATCACTCTCACTCACCACTTAGCTCCATTCCAGATGGCCATGTCGTTTTCAAAATATCCGTTTATTGGAGTGATCAGATGAGATGAAGATGAAAAATGAGAAGAGCCTTCTGTGTTTTTCCTCTTGACTTCACTTGTTGGCTTGCTTTCCTCACGTCCGTTTCTCTTCTCGTGCACTGATTTGTTTAAGCTGGACAGCCAATCAGAGTGATTTCTCTCACCGACGGACGCAGCCCGCAATTCAACATCGGCTGAAAAACCTCCAGCACGGGCAGACTAGAGCCAACGGTGTGGGACATACCG
>CAKALG010039752.1:0-22610 GCA_916700815.1 Helicolenus hilgendorfi
GAGAGCCCTTCAAGGGGGTGTCCTCTCCTTCTCCTTGCCTCGCTTCTCCCTTCCCCCCGCCCCATGCGTGTGCTCCCTCGGATTTCCACTCCAGCGTTTTTATTTATGCCAGCTCCCCTGTTGAATGCTCAGGGATATTGGTTCTGTCTGAACCTTGAGTGAGAGGTCCAGCTCGACTTTTTCTTGTTATACCTGGATTCTTAGCGTCTGGCATTTATCTGCAGAAGACTCAGGCCCCGAGACAAAGCAGCAGGTTGTAGCATCTCAGAAGGATGATAGCAATGTAAAAGCCATGTTCAAACAACAGAGAATCTTTCACATCCAGACAGGCCTGAGGAATTGTTGGAAACTTTTTTTTCCCCCCACTATAATAGAAACTTTTGTGGGTTTTTTTTTATTTCACCCACCTCTGGCAGCACAGAAGCATCACTATTTTATGATTTGTGGCTTCGCTAGGGAGAACGGAGGAACTGAAATAAAACATTACTGACATCATATCCTTTTTTTTTTGAGAATGCAATGTAATATTCATAGGAGCGATATTTAACAATTTCTATTATACTGCAAGAAATATATGTTGACACCAAAGGAATCATTTGTTTCAATCCATGTTGTAGACGTGCTTGAATCAAATCACCGACATTCAGTCCAGTACTTTGCTGCAGATGAGGAAATTGAGCGCTACAAATATCATCTCTGCATAACAGGCGCCATACAAATGATGTTGATGTTACCCAGTGCATAAATATTTTGCTAGAATACATCTTACTTGTGAATGAATAACAACAAAATGAATGCCACATGCAGCCTTTTCGAGGCTCTCTCCAAACGGCACAATTAGACGCTGGGAGATTTGAATCCTATACAGAAAGCCTCTTCATTTCAAACGTCTCTTTGATCACCTTGCTGACAAGTGCAACAATTCAGCACCGGCATTCAAGGTAATGAGAAAAATGGAGATGGCTTTTTTTTTTTAAGCCATAATTTATGTGTGTGGTGTGTCACAGTCAAAATGTGGAAACTGTGAAAAGGAAACCAAAAAAAGAACATTAGGAGTAGCACCGCTAATGTACTAGATATACTACTAGTATATTACAGTGGTATAGTATGGGATTGTAGGGAAGTAAGGAAGTCAAAATGCTGACTTGTCTTTAGGCAATGGCTAAAACAGTGTCAGGAAATGGCTGGTAGGCAGCCATTTTGTGCCCTAATGAACTAATGATAAACATCGGCAGGCCGGCTCGCTAGCTGGCCCGCGGAAAAAAAAAGAAGAAATGGCGCAGTAAAAGAGAAGGAGTGTAAGGGCGGTAGCCGTGGTAGCCGTGGAGCAGAGAGATGAATCACACAGCCGAACGCTGGAGAAACACACAGGGCTGCAGAATTAACAAGCTACTTCCAGTTGTTCCAACAAGAGAGCAGCTTGCGAAGATCAAAGATGGCCATTGTTGCTGCCAAGGACATCTTATCAGAGCTATCTGTTTTTTGGATCTTTTAATTGCGGAAGTTTTCACGGGAGTGCTGAAACAACAAAAGTTGACAGCCACAATTAGGGAAATATATCCAGGCTGCGTCCATTTTGTCATTTGCTATGACTTTGAAAACTTGAATTGATGTTTTTTGCTTTTATTCCATATTATTTTGTTTCCAGCTTATGTATAAATTAAATGATGTACAGTACTAATTACTGGGATATTATATAGTCTGGTATTGTTTCTTTAAAGGCCCTGAAAACAGCTTATTACTTTGAGTGATGAGATTGCCAAGGTTTGAAGAGATATCTGGTTATTTCAATTGAGAGATTGTTGTATTTATGGTTTTGCTTCTCTCATTGGTTTTAAATTAGTTGTAAAAAGGTGTTTAGCAGCTGTGGGGTTGAAGTGATAAAGTATTGATGAATGAAAATTTGGGCTGTCAATCAATTAAAATATTTAATCACAATTAATCACTTGGTTGTCCATAGTTAATCAAGATGAATCGCAAATTAATTGCACATTTTGTATCTGTTCAAAATGTATCTTAAAGGGAGATTTATTGACTATTTAATACTCTTATCAACATGGGAGTGGGCAAATATGCTTGCTTTATGCAAACATATGTATATATTTATAATTGGAAATCAATTAACAACACAAAACAATGACAAATATTGTGGAGAAACCCTCACAGGTACTGCATTTAGTATAAAAAATATGCTCAAATCATAACATGGCAAACTGAAGCCCAACAGGCTCAGGCACTGTCAGTGTGTCAGTGTGCTGACTTGCCCCAAACTAAATAAAGTGGGCCTGTCTGTAAAGGGGTGACTCGTGGGTACCCATAGAACCCATTTACATTCACATATCATGAGGTCAGAGGTCCAGGGAACCCTTTGAAAATGGCCATTCCAGAATTTAGTGTAAGTTTGGAGCGTTATTTATTCTCTTTCTTCTGGTACATTCTTGGTACCAGTGGATTCCTTAGGTGTTCTAGTTTCGTATGATGCCAGTATCTTCACTCTATCTTTAAAACTGAGCCTGTTAAAGAAATAAGTGGAGTTAAAACTAATTTGCGTTAACTTATTATTATCGCATTAACTTTGACAGCCCTAATAATAATTAAGGGTGTTTTTTGAATAACTTTAACCGTGGTTGTTACTTATTTAGTCACACATTTTAATGTTACAGAGAAACACTGAAGACTTGAAACCATCTTTTATGAGCCTTTTAAAATGTACTGTTCTTACACTTTTCCTCGGTCGATCAGCAGGAGATTGCCTGATGTTTTGGTTTACTTCTAGGACATTAGCAGACCGGCTATTCAAAAATAGATGAATGACTCAGTCCTGTTTTTAAAGTCGGAGCCTCTGGAATTGAGGTTAATGTGCTGTACAATGACAAACCTGCTGGTAAAGTGGAGCGTTTAAAACATCAGCCATTAATGCAATGCTCATCTCCGAGATTTTCCATCCAACACACATACAAACACAAAAGGCAACCCACTGCTACTAATTCCCTTCGCCCGATGCGTTCTGCGGATGGAAATGTCTTTTAAGTACTCAACCACAGTCAATTACTGTTGACTTACAGTAAAAGACAAATCAATTCCTTCTCCTTCGCTGTGTGTTGTTGACTCCTGCTGGGGCAGCACAATGGCTTTTTTTAGGGGCACAAAACAGTTTAAGCGCTCTACTTTTCTTCTTTTCTAGCAAGGGCAATTTGCTGCGGCAGAGCAGTCTCAGAATATCAACAGTGTGGGCCAAAACACTGGCTGCATACATCATAAGCTCCAAACTCAAGGAGTGATCTGACGCCGTACTTGCCTCCCAAAAATGCGTAGCGTTTGAGTGACACCGCCAACGGATTTAGCTTTTAAGGCTGTCAGATGGCACCTTCGCTTGAGAATGTGACACAATGAAAGATGTTATATTTTCTTGTCAGTGTGGGTATTAGAAAAAAAGAAGTCATGGTATTGAACTGATAGAAAACAAGACATCTGCAAATTACACACTGGTTGCTGCTGCTGACGGCACGCGTGACGCCTTTCCGTGTGACATATCCATTTCAGTCGATCTCCATAACAATTTGTACTCTCATAGATACAATGTCTTTATTTTGATCTGGCATGCGCTACAGTAGAAAACTAGATAACCTGTCTAAATCTCTTTGCGGAATAAATCTTGTGCCTTCAGTTTAACAAGATAAATTACCTCTGCTCAGAATCATCATTTCCCTAGTCACAAGGCCGCCTATAACTCTTGTGGCATGGAACTTGATATTCATTTTCAGAAGAGTGAGCGATCAGTCACATAGTCTGTTATAGGAGTGACCCGTTTTGGAGTGGAGGTGGGGGTCAGTTAATTGCTCTGAAGGTTGCTACAGTAGGTGCGTTCACACGCTGCGGCTTGTGGATAAAGCCACAGGGAGCAGCTCGCGTTGGTCGATGTCACTGGAGCACTTCCTTTGTCTCCAGGTCAGCTGAATATTTCATAAGTTCGGAATAAAGTAGATGGTGCTCTACTCAGTGCAACTGACCTGTCAGCTTACGCTACCATGAAAAAAAACACTCTGTCTGACCTTCTTCTTCCACTTTATTGTCTGGCCTTTAAAATACCACGCATACATGTTAAATGTGTTTATTTCTATATGTACAGATGAGTCAGTTGTTGCTGTGATAACGGCTGATCTAGTGAGATAAAAAAAAAAAAAAATTAATTGCTTTATCTTGAGCAATTGATTGCTTCTTTTGTTAGTCACTGTTCCTTTCATTTGATGTTGTCAGGAGCCGGATATTAAGGCTGGAATGCCATAATGGATTTCAGTCACATTACTTACAGAGTTATTGGTAACATTAGTTATTGGTAAAGTGCCACTTTGATGACCTTATCAAACAGTCCAATTATTAAAGGCTCAGTAGAATTAACTTTAAAGGAACAGTGGTAATTTTTACACTTTTGATGATTGATACCAATCTTGTGTTTGTATAGCAAATATGTAGCTGGAGCTAGCTGCAGGTTAGCCTAGCTTAGCTTAAAGACTGGAATTAGAGGAAAACAGCTAGCCTGTCTTTGTCCAAATAATCCACGTACCGCCATAAGCAGGCTGTTCCCATACTCCGTTCATAGCTATAACTAAAAGTAATGCACTGTAATCCATATAAAGCCCACAAAATCAATTTGTACGTAATACCATGTAATCGTGAACCGGGAAGTATAAAGAGTGACAAATGCCGTGTGGGAGGACATCTGCTTGGATGGGTGGGACAAAAAAACACCGAACTTCCTCCCAGGAGACCGGTGTTGGTACACTGTGTGAAACCAAAAGTCAACGTTGATTTACGTACGTACGTAACATCAGTACTTAAGTTACGCCACTTCCGGAGTTATTTGAACCCAAACCACGATCTTTTCCTAAACCTACACATGGAGTTTGTTGCCTAAACATAACCAAGTCGATCTTTTGTCTTTTGTTTATTTTGAAAGGACTGTATTCATGTAACAAGCGTAAATCGATGTGTGGCTGGACATTTGTCACGTGTTGGTGGACATTCATAGGATAAATGCATGAAAAATTTGAAATAACTTGTCATATGATATCATACGAGCTGTTGTATGAGGACACGTTGACCTAAGTGTGAAAATGATATTTGTAATTTTACCGGGTTGGCATTTTTACACTTTGGTTATCGTATGTATTAAACTCAACGTGCTAATTAGTGTACATTAGGCACATCCAGTCTTTATGCTAAGCCAAGATAACTGGCTGTTGGCCACAGCAACTATTTACTGTACAGACATAAGAGTGGTTTCGAGTTTCTCATATAACTGCCGATCTATTCCTTTAAAAGACTTACATTTAGAAAAATCTTGGCATCAATTTGTCTCAAATAGGACTCACTATAATATGACATGGGCTGAAGCGGTGCCAGATCAACATTACTGTGAACTATGTGGACTACGTCAACGTAAATATGGTTGTTAAGCTTACTTGTAAATGGACACAAGCCTTCATCGCTTCCAGTGTGGCTTACAACAGCATTACAGCGGCAGGAAATGCTAATCACATTACCAGAAACAGGGATGCTTCCAACTCCTACACAACGCTCCCTTCACAGACAGACCCCCTACTTCTTCCTGCTAACTGTGGAGGAGGCTTTCACTGCATGCATAGGCGAGAGGAGGGTGAAGCATTCATCCATAGTTGGAGGTATTTATTCCTTTGCTTTCTGGCATGTGATGCCCCTTGGGTGTCCCCGGAGCCTCCAGGGTCTCGAGCGAATATAACGAGGGTAGACAGAGTGTTTAATAGTGGGCAGCAACAGGGTCAACAGCACATGTGTCTGTGTCAGCACATGACGGTGTACTTGAACCTGTAGTAGCCAGCATATTCTCACTTCCAACTCTAGAGGTACCCCTCTAGCATCAGTTTTGCATTTGTCGATTTCTTTTCAAAATAAACTTCCATTTTCCCAGGAAACAACTTGGTTAGGTTTAGGCAACACAGCAATTTGGTTAGGTTTAGGAAAAAAGATTGTGGTTTGGGTAAAAATAAGTTTGTTATGTAGTTAAGTAAGCAACATAGTGAAGTTGTGTAATGCTACGCAATGTTATGTAACTTAAAATAAGTCAACTTTGACTTTTGGTTTTGTGTCACAGGACATGAACACTGGTCGCCTGGGTGAAAGTCTTGTGTTACGTTACGTACACGACTTAGTAACGTTACGTAATATTAGCTAATCTCGCATAGTGTAGCTAAGTAGGCTGTGTTTCGTTAGTGTTGTAGGAACGTTACGTAATGTAACATAACTTAAAATAAGTCAACGTTGACTTTTGGTATCACACTGGACACTAACTCCGGTCTCATGGGTAATCCACCCCGACCTTGACCCCGGCCAACCATCCAACCATGTGGACCACATAATCTAACTTCCTCCTTTTCTCCTGCTATAACTACGGCCATGTAGAGTGGCATAGTTTGACGCGTAGGGCCGCTGACCAAGCTGCCGTATTTGGGAGTGAGAACGGGTTGGTATTAGCACAGAATCACTCTCACACACATCCCACATCTTTTTAGTGTAGTAGCAAAATTAGAGTATAATTTTTTCATTCTCATTATTTTTTTACCTCTGGACTCGAACTGACAGTCCCCGGTGGACACAGTATGTCTATTTTTGCAGCTATGATGATGGTTGTGGGAAGAGTGAAGAGATGAAGTGGGTGTGTGAATATCTGAACCACCTGAAACTATGTTTAGCTTTCTTCGTTGACTAAAAATTTAGTAGGATGTTATGAACTAACATTGGCCGGTTTCCCTCAGCCTAGTTCTAGACTAAAGGAGTCTGTTAAAGCAGTTGAACTCAAAATTGGCCCTCTCAAACATGGTTTAGCAGTCAGATTTTAGTCTAGTCTTCAATGAACTTATCTGATTCCCCAAAAGGAAAGTTCGGAAAACTGCCCCTATATGTCATCCATGACTTTCCTACCAACCAAATTCAGTGAAGCTGAAGATATTCTCACACGGCCATGTTTCTACAGTAGCCCACAACTGACAAGCCAAGCATTGCCTCTAGATAGAGCTATTTGTCCGTAGTTTTCCTACATGCTTGGCACACGGGAGTTCAGTTGGTTGCAATCTGCAACCTCACCGCTAGATGTCGCCAAATCCTACACACTGCACCTTTAAATGTACCAACATTGGCAAAGAAATAGGTCTCATTGTATTTCACCATTATCTAGTGCAGTGATTATAATACACACTTTTTCAACATTTTAAGCATAGAAAATGATGAACTTACATAATATAGTCAGTGTTGAGACCTACTTCAGTTTTTACTGTGATTCCGATCTTTTTTTCTAACACAGAAAATGGGTGATAATTAATGTAATTTCACACAAAGTAGTTTTATCAGGCACACCGTGTCACAGATAGCGTTATGGCTCAGAGGTTTGATCACTCCGATAACGGGGTGAAAACAGCTCTAATGTGTGGGGAGGAGTGGAGCTGCGGGGGGAAAAAACTCCCCCTGTAAAAATTGCAACAGTGCAGCCCTTATTTTCCTCCCGATTGATACTAATTGGCAGCAGAATGCCTTCCTGACAAGTCTCTCGCCCTCAGCGCCTCCCGCATGCGAGCGTGATGAACTGCCAACTCCGGAAATAATCCCAAGTTTAGCTGGGAAGGATCATCAAGGCCTTTAAAAATCTGCTGGGACCTGAAAGATTTTTCCCTCTTTCCTTTTCTGGCATTTTCACAGAAGTCTTAGGCTTGTTCTCTTTGTCTTTTTCCTCAGTAGGCCCACAAAGTGAAATCTACTTATTAGTTATAAACTCAATTACAAGGGAGAAAAAAAAAAGAGTAAAATCCTGTTTGACACGGAAACACGCTTGTCTTCTCATTAGCATTACATATAAATATATTCTAAAACCTTTCGTTTTTTAATTGCAATGCTGTATTAGTTTATTAAAAAGGGTAAAATAATAAAAAAAACAACAACTCTCAAGGCGTTGAGAAAAACACCCACCCGCTGCTTGCAGGTAACAGCCTTCAGTATTTATTTATCACTGCTTGATCTCCGAGAATGATATATTTTATGCAGTTTCATAGATGGTATACCCAATGTACCAGGATATAGATCTTGAGAAATATCACAAATTAATTTACCACATCTCGCGCCGGCAATTCTCATTCTTCACGTGCTTAAAAAATTGACTTCATAGTAAAAGATCATGCAGGGCTCAGGATAGATTTTTTCTTGCCGGTGCGTAATTTGACACTTGACAAAGTGCAGTGGGTTTCATGGATGAATGAGTGTATCTATCAGGTCTGCTAGTAGTGCTTTCATTTAACCGTACAGTCAGTGTGCTGTACTGCTCTCTCATTTGATCCTTAAACAACTTATTTATCCACCGTCTATATTAACCACGTCAAGGAGGTGTTTGGGCTTTCACAGTATAAGAGCCCAGACATTTTAGCTTAAATAATTATCTAACACTTGGAATACAATTCTAAGAAAACTTCCGCTGAGTAATAACAGATTGACATTTTTTAACTATGGTTAAAATCATTAATTCAAGGTGATACATTTTTAGGAAACTACACATCACTGACAAGACATTTTCTATTTCATGTTTGTGAGAGAGGCATGCAGAGGAGGAAAAAATAACAAATTTTATGCCTTTGGATGCACTTGGGAAGGGTCATTAATCGAAGAAGCGTCAGGTTCTTTTTTCCCCCTATTCTTTCAGGAGAGGGCAGGACAATGCGCTGATGATAAATTGAGTTTATGCTGAACTGCTAAATTCCATCTCTGGTGGTAAATCTCTCCCTCTTTCTTGCTAACTTCTCTCATCACAGAGCGTTCAAGGCAGGGCACCTTTCGTGGCCCTGTTGACATTTGAAACAAATCAGCTCTGACGGGTCGGGATCCCTTTAGAATCACTGTCCCGCAATGAGGTCAATCACCTGATGAATGATTTATCTCGGGGAGAATAAAGTGTTCCTTTCTGGCAGAAACAAGATGTATGCTAAAGTCATCTCAGAGTTAAAATATGCTCTGCACAGCCTGACTTGGGCAACAATGTGTTGAGCATGCTTACAGTGCTGTTAATACTTAATATGACTGTATTGTAGGAGGCTCCGAGTGTGAAGGTCACCTTTCTTTCCCACTTGGCTGACTTTGAACATAAATCTCCGCCAATAAGGGAGCAGAGGTCCATCTCAGCACACACTCAAGTCCATGTTGTCTGGAGCATGTGATTCTCCCAAAGGCTACACTGTACTGTATGCCATGCTGCCAAGCTCTCTTAAATGTGCCAAAATGCACTCCCGCCTTGAGGTGCACTGTGTCCAAAACCACGAAGCCTCGTCCAGCTAATGATGTAAGTCCCCCTGAGGAGCAATGTGTGAAAACTGGATTTGTTCAGACCTGCTCCGGTAGTCTGGCAAATCTCTCTGTGGCATACCTGTTGATGAAATGACGCATTGTGCATGTGCCTATTTAGCATAGCGTGATAATGTGTTTTTTTTTCTAGTCAATTAAGTTGTGTTTGTTTCTCCACTGGCTGCCGAATCCTCTCCGGTGCTAGATGATCTCTTTTGCAGTCGGAACACCCTCAGCTTTCAGCCATTATTGAGGTCATGTCCTATTACCATCTGTCTTTAGCTGCATCAGGAGTAATCCTCCAGCCAGCTCCCTTAACCTTATTAAAGAGATCAAGTGTAGCAAGCAACAGCTGCAATTTGCATTTGCTTGGACCAACTGCTCATTTTATCATATGGAGTAGTGACATAATGGCAACTTTTGCTTTCCATTCCGTCTGACATCATTACACTGCTGTACTTTCAAGACAGAAAGTAATCTAATGGCATTGATGGAGTTTAAATACATAAACTAAGTCATTTATAGGTTAAATTGCGGTGGATGGAAAGTTCCTGTGAAGTTCAGCCAATGCCGGTCAGAGGCTACTAGGCCAGCTGCATGTTAGCTTATGAAGCTCGGCCTCATGCTATTACCAGCCATTATAGCAGGGCAGAGGTTCAAGACATTGCTCTGCATTGACAAACAGTGTAGGACGCCTATTTTTTCTCCCTCTCTCAATAAATATGGTGCCATATATTGCACAGTGCTCGAGTCTAGTGGGATCCAACAACTGCGGGGTCAATCATTTTCTCTTGGGTAGAGATCAAAAGTGTAAAACCACGCGGCAAATTAACTTAAAAAAGGGACATACTGTACTAAGTGAACGACCTCATAGATCCTCTTACTTGCACTTTGGCCAACCCGGTGTCATGCAAAGTGTGTAATGGACAAGGAAAACACGTCACAGACGTCACTAACATAACTTACGAAACACCGGTCTTGAACGCCGGTCTCCTGGCTGAAAGTCCTGTGTTTTTTGGACCTTTGGACCCATCCACCTACCCTCCCATGCGCCATAAGCAGTCTTTTTCTCTGAGCGTAGCATTTTTACATGGATGCAATTTACACTGCAGTCAGTACTGAGCACATGGCGTACAAATGACACGCCAAAAACAAGAACGGTGTTCTTGTTGCACTCTTTTGCCTTTTGCGTTGTCGTGTCTTTTGCATTGTCGTGCCTTGTAAATAGAAACCTACTGATCTACAATCATTATACATTTAGATTTAATTAAAACTAGGCACCATGAAGTAAAGGCCTCTTCTGTTGGATCTCTCTGAAATATGTATCGGGTGTATCAATCTACCTGTCTGCAGTCTGATATCAAATGTGATGGATGACGACCGGCCAATGCTAAAGTCAGCTATTTCAGAGGAGCTATCTGGTTCAGACTCAGTCAAGCACAAATCTGAATGTCACAGTCCCGCTCACATCAAAGGGCCCCTTTTGGATTCATTAACTCGCAGAGACGGTCCTCCCTATCAATTATAGCCGTGATTAAAATGTTTTGGAGTTGTCTTGCTCAGACTTGGAATATTTTCACCGAAGGCATAACTTCACAAGTATGGCTCCTTTCTTCAGAGAAATTAAAATCCTTCAAATCCTCGTTCTGTTCTGTGGTTCAGAAAATAACATATACTACAACAATCATACTGTCACTGAAGCCAATTTGTTATGGTGGTATGACTCTAGGTACATTTAAAGGAAAACAGGAAGTACTACAAATACAACATTGCTTAAATGTATATAGTACAGTATATAGAGGACAGAAAAATAATGGCACACATTGAACTGTCAATTAGTGGAGGGATGCTGAAAGTGAAGTTGCATAGTGCACATGCTGATAGCATGAGAATGAGTTTTGACAAAAATAATGGCTGTGATAACCTTAACGGGATAAGGAGAAACCAATTTAGATAAATGAGGAATAAAAACAACCGGACTTGCCAAATGAATTTGGCTGAATTTACTACGCTGTTTTTAAGGACATCTCATCTTTGTTGGCTTAAAAATTGAGATTGAAAGTTCCTTTCTGACCTTGGAAACAGCAGTTGGCAAAACAATATCAATAACTTAGAAAACTAATAGACCTTGCAGTGAGTGTTTTGCCAACTGCTGTTTTCAAGGTCAAGGATGCACTTTAAATCTCAATAATTCACAACAGTCTTGAACTTGGATTGTGGATATAATCACCAAATTTGGAAACACAAATAGCTGTCAGTTTACAGATTGACTCTACAGATCAAAGCTAACAGCGCTAACACGTGCTAATGGTGCTAACATGCGCTAACAGTGCAAACAACGGCAACAGTGCTGACAGAGCTAAGTGGAGGGTGGGTGCTACGCTTCTGTGGCAACCAGCTGTATCCACTGTATAAAAGCAGTGCAGAGCTGCTGATGTGAGCTAGCCAGCGGGGCATGGTCACATGCACTAAAAGGCATGTGCGGCCGGCCCGGCTATGTCAACAAAGCACAGAGAAGCTCTGATTACAACACACACAGAGAGGAAGAGTGACTTCATTCTCTGCTCAAGTACACATTACTCCTCTATATCTTTACTATAGATTGTATATAAGAAGTGGACGTAGTCACCATGATGTCACCCATTGGTTTGTGGACTGCCTTTAGGAAGCCTCGAGTTTGGCATTTTGGCCGCCGCCATGTTGCAAGTGACATGAGAGGGTGGAGCTAAGTACAACCGAACGCTAAATAAGACATTTTTATGCAACCAAAAAGGTTATAATTATCTTTCATGAACTGCGAAAACACAGACAACTACTAGACGGACAACGCCGTGGTAACGACCTGTCAATCACAAGGTAGCCACGCCCTAAAACATACCCTGCTGTATGGTCCATTTGACTCTAAATGGGACCTCAAACTAGCGATTGAGACCATAAACTCATGTTTACAATGTTTACTGAGGTATTAAAATCAAGTCAGAAGTAGGGTCATTTTCTTATAGACTTCTATACAATCAAATTTATTTTTGAAACCAGAGGAGTCGCCCCCTGCTGGCTATTAGAAATAATGCAAGTTTAAGACACTTTCACATTGGCTTCAATTTTCAGACCCCAGAGTTTCCCACTGCGTGCAATAAGAACGCCGTTCTTGCTTTCGGCGTATCATTTGTATGCAATGTAGACTTCTCAGACCCCAGAGTTGCACACTAATCTTTAAATAGGAAATTTTGCAGCTATATCAATGCTCTGAATAATATATAGAGCACCTTTAAAATGTCTACACTAATGTTTCTACATAACAAAACAGATCAAATAGCATTCTCGGCTATGAGAAGATGTGAAAGATAAAAGGATTCAGAAAGAAAAAAGTAAATTCTTGCCCATGTAAATTGTATTTTAGTGGCACTTGTTTATAGAACGCTCTCCTCCTTCCTCCCTGGTCAGAGACTAATTTTCCTCATCCATCCATTTGACTTGAAAGACCCTCTGAAGAATCTCTTCTGAGCTCGTTTGAGGCTGATGTTTGTGATGTTTATTTCTGCCGTGCACTGGCACTGCCTCACAGTTACTTCACTGGGAGTGAAAATGGAATTGATTGATGGCAACTCTGGCTGTATTTTGATGAAGGGGACAGCGATGGTGTTGATTGGTGTGGGTGTTTGTTCCCCTTTTATTTCTTCATCATCGACATAATCGCTGGTATCATCATTTTCAGCAGCTATAGAGTATGGTCATGTGATGTTTCCTCTGTGTACATCATTTCAGCCTCTATTCTTTCCCATAAGCACTGAGAGCCAGGTGTGAGTCTGTGTGCTCGAAGCACTCTGTTTTGCTGAGTCCTTCATTTTGGGTGTTGTTTAGCATCCACGCCAATTGCTGCTAAACTAAATCCAATATACGGAAGCACAATTAGTGTAGCTCTGTGAGGGAGAGTGCAACACACAGCGATTTCCATCTTTTCAAATGTCAGTTCAACTCGACAATAAGACAAGTGATGCTTGCTCTAAAAACAACATGCTAATGTGCAACAGTGCATCTCTGCTGCGTTGCCTTCTTTGTTTTTGTTCTCACAGTCCTGAATCTTCAAACACAAAAATGCTTATCCGTGGGAATCAGCGATCTGAAACATAACATGGTTCGGCAAGCCAGACAGCACAATACTGCTTAGTGTTTCGCTGCATAGGTAGGCATCTCTCTGACCGTGACGCCTCAGACACACTGGGCCTGATTTCATCAAAACGCCTGCATCCCAGGGTGAGACAAAGCAAGTTCTGGAGTGCACAGCTTCATGTTCAGAGCCACTGTGAAATAGCATGAGCACAGACAGTTAGGATGCCATCTTTTATTCTGAACTACAGAGGAGGATTGTTTCCCTTCTGTGTGAGGAATGTCACACTGTACCCAAACTGTCAAACTACATCGATCGAAGTATTTTTGTTTTTAGAACACAAGACATCTTGAGCTAGTGTTAATTTTTTTCAGTTTTTTTTTTTTTTTATTGTGTCCTGTGTCAAATGTCCTTGTTAGTTTTTATCATATTTAGTCAACCTCAGTGTTTTAGTCGACCAAAAGTCTCGGCATTGTAGTTTTATCTTCGTTAAAATGAAAACTGTCATCAGATTATATTGAACATTTCAGTCAATCTGTTGTAGACAAATATCCCCTTGTTTTATCCTCCCGAGCCCTTTTCATTGTCATTGTCAACTTTAACTTAACTAAACTACTGACAACTGAGGGGCGACAAACCTTATTGAAGTTCCAGCAACTACCGTAAGTCTGAGAAACATACAGAGCAAACCATCGTCTAAACAAAGTGATACGATTCTTCAGCGTACTTCCGTGTGATTATGTGTTTTTGTGAAGGAAGCGCCATCTAATGGTGACACCCTGAAATTTAATGAATGGGTGTGTTTACGGTAGAATCTAGACACACAATGTAAAGAAACAGGGGGAGGAGGAAGGGGGACTCCCAGCGGCTGGAAGTTGGCTGGGAACTGGCTGGTAACCGGCTGGGTGGGGAAATTCTAGGTGGCTGCATCTGTAAGTAGGTCCCCCTGACTGTGCTCATTGTGTGCTGCCGGTGTAGTCCAGATATAACGTACGTGGCACAGGAAATGGAACTATTGTATGGAAAAAAATGCAGAAAATTATCTTTTTTGTCAACAAAAATATAGAGCAATCTTGGTATCTGGATCTTGGTAACAATATTGCATGTTTATATAGTCACAGTTAGTGTTTAACGACGTCGGTGCCGTCTAGTTATTGTCTCGTATTTTTGTATGTTAGTTCCTTTGTAGAACTGGCTGCCGACTGCTGTAACTAAATATGTTTCACTGCTTTGTTGACAACCTATTTTTCATTTCAATATTTCACCATTCAGACCTTACTCAATTTTTTTCTAAATTCATCTTACATCATCTTGTAAATACCGCTATTTCACTGACAAAGAAAAGCCTGTCGGGCACTGCTGTGTCGCACATTGGTGCTCTTGTGGTTCTGGCGAGCCTCAGATCAAAATCCCCACAACTCCAATAATAGGAGACGAACCATTTCCTCCTCCACCCCCCCACATCCTTCATGTCCTTACACCAGAAGTGTTCCTGGAGGCGAGCAATCAATAGAGCTCTCACGCTGAAAGGCTGTAAACCTGAAATAGTACCCATGACAAGCCCTTGCAGGTAATAGGTCAGATGTATTGATTGATCTGTTCATAAACACACATTTTAGGACGGCTTCCTGTAAAATGTTATGTCCATGTATAAAGCAAACAGCTGAGAATGTATGTGATTTATGAATGTCCTGGAATAAAAAATGTAATGTCTCTCTGGCACTAATTTTGCAGGAAATGTTACTTTGAAAGGTTTGTTGGCCGAGAGGACCTGCTATATAAATCATTTGTGGCAACTTCAGGTTTCTGAAATTAGAAAGTGCCTTCTCAGCCAAACTACGGTGCCAGAACTGGGATTCCTACGTCAGACCACATACCATTGTCTCACCTCTGCTGTCACTCTTGTGTGTTGTGTTTTAGTTGGACGTATCATGAGAATGGCTGTGCAGTAATAAAATGTTAAGGCTATAGTGCAAACTGACATTTATTGCTCACTCAGTTGTGTGATTTTTCTCAATGTGCGGCATCCATGCACATGGGAGAAGCAGACCTTTCTCAATAAATAGCATTATACACCCTTCTAAAATGGTATTTCATTTACTTCCACAACATATTTGAGTTTCATTTTCTTTAGGGACTCTGTGAAAATGATAAGGGAGGGAGGCTAAATGTTATGTTTTGCCTTTTTCAGAAAAGCAAAGCCTTCCCAAGCATTATTAATATTTACTTTGAACTGATCTGCTTTTGCTTACTAAAAACTGCAATGAAATCAACATCCCCAACATTTGGAGATCGCCAGCCTAGAATTGTGATTATATCTCTGCCAGGTGTAAATGAATCTGTCAGGCTGTTCTCATACTGTTTGTTGCTATACATATGAAAAGTAATGCACTGTAATTCGTATATATATCCCACAAAGTCAATTTGTATGTCATCGTCACGTAATTGTGAACCAGGAAGTATGTATAAAGAGCGACAAATGCCACGTAGAGAGGAGGTCGAGGTGGATGGGTGGGTCAAAAAACACAGACTGTTGCCCAGGTGATCAATAGGTCATACCCCGTGTGAAACCAGCAGTCAGCGTTTATTTATTTGTCACGTAACTTCCGTACTTAAGTTATGCCACTTCCAGCTTTGTTTTAACCCAAACCACAATCTTTTTCCAAAACTAAGTAGTTTTTGTCATGTGACTTCTGTACTTATGTTTTACCACGTCCTGTGTTATTTTAACCCAAACCATGATCTTTTCCTAAACCTAAACTTTGTAGTTTTGTTTCCTAAACCTAACCAAGTTGCTTCCTGAGAAGAAACGTTTATTTTGAAAAGACTGGAGCAAATATGGATGAATAGCAAATATAACTTTTGGTAAGATATCATACGAACTGTTTCATGACAATATATGTTGAATCCGTACAGCATGGCACATTGTTAAGAAAAAAATCCACAAAGCAAGTTGAAAAGTCACCTAACTCCACCTCATCCTGCTAGCTTAATCAAGCCTGGCAAAAGCTACGATTACAGTAGCAGTAGCTAGTAAGTCTTCCCTCGCAAACAGACTTCCAGCCCCGCCTAACTGATTTGCATGTTGAGATCCAATCACAATGCGGGCACAATTGAGATAACGAGAACACATTGTAATGCCAGCTGTAAATGCAAAAACCCATGGATTGGATGTCAATAGGCAGCTAACGTATCTAGATACAGATCAACTGTTAATATCTGATGTAAATCAGGCCTAAAATTAACCTAGTGTTTCTGTTAGCTATTGACACACAGGCATAATAAAACACATACAGAGACAGGAGTGTAAGTATGTATGATGTAACTGTATTGGAAGGAAATTCTGAAATGAAAAATGAATTCGGAGTAGCAAAAAAAACCCAAACAGAATAAAGAAATAGAAAAAATAAAAGCCCCCCCTGCGCTCCCAAAAAGGTCAGACTACCTTCAGTTAAGCCAAAATAATTACAATACCATTCCCTTTTTCTCAACCCTCTTCCTCCCATAATAATTGTTAAAGTTACTTATGTTTAGGGAATAGCTCAATATGCACGTCAATTGCAAAAAAAAAGCTGACATAACACTGGTTTTGCATTTGATCCCGAAGGAATATAAGGGCCGAAAGGAGAAGATAACCCCGCTCAGTGTCACTATTCAATTGCATATGCAGACCATTTCAGTCACGGCACATTTCCACCGTGCGCCTTTGAAGTCTTAACCGCGCCAACGTGACATAGATTTCTGCTCATCCTGAGGAGACACTGTGTCCTTCATCAAACTTAAATTGAGACGATGCAATCTCTGTTTCTCCCCTTCATCCTGCCCTCCCCCCTCTTTTTTTCTCTCCGTCTCCCCTCACTAATAAACAGTGCTCTCTTCTTCATGGATGAGGGACTCGCGATCGCTCCCCTCCCTCAGTCAGACAGATAGCAGGGGAGATGGATGTGTCAGTCAGTCAGCGCAGTCTCATCTCAGTCAGGTGCTCTATGTACTTCAGGTTATTTAGAGGCCTGCTGGCTGGTAAACCGCACACAGCTAGTTTATTTGAAAGCCTCAAATTTGTCTTGGGAAAGCAGAACTGAGCTCATTTTGCTTGGTTGTTTTCCAGCTGGGCTGTTTTTTTATACTAGTACTTCTTAGACATTGGCCTGCATGTCAATTTACAGTTCAGCACTCCAAAAAATAAAAAGGATATATATACATATAAATAAAAGGGACCTAGATGGAGTGTTGTGCGTAGCATTGGGTGGCAAGGCAGTTTTCTTCAGGGCCCTTTTGCCAAGACGTAGCCACCCCTATACCCTACAGGAACTGGAACAGTCAGTTCAGTACATCTCTCCATCTGCCTCTCTGCAGTGTCATGTCAATGAATAATAAGCACCCGGCCACAATCTCCAATTATGCAAATCGATGGCGGGATCCAGATATAGGGTTGTTTGTGGCAGGTCTAAATGCAGATGCACTGATGGTTTAGAGTTCTATCACATTACAGTCATGAACAAAGGACTGTCATCTTAGACTCTCTGCTCAGGCGTATCTGTAAGCTGCCAGTACGTATTGTACACTACAGTGATGCTATTAAAGCAGTAGAAAGGTCTGAGAAACGTGTTTCTATCTACCAGCCCTATTCATTTCCTACAGATCATCCATGAGCTTCTGTATGACGACAATGGGATACAAAACAGGCACCGGTTGATGAATTAAATGCCAGTCCTCCGTAGTGCACCCATTCAATCAGCTGTCCTTTTTTGTGAGTGGTCCTTTGTTGTCCGCGGCCTAATTCCACTTTCTGTCAGCTAATGATCAGTAAGTGCCGGTTCAGGAATTTGACTCATTTGTTTTAGTACTGGGCTTACTCTCAATATTGTCAACATATCCTCATACAACGGTTCATATGATGTCTTACGATTTTCTTTTTTTTTCATTTTTCAATATCCAGCAACACATGAATTTCTGGTCTTTTCAAAATAAACTTTTGTCTTCACAGGAAATGACTTGGTTAGGTTTAGGAAACAAAACTACTGAGTCAGGTTTAAGAAACAAAACTACTTAGTTAGGTTTAGGAAACAAATCTAGTTAGTTAGGATTGGGAAACAACACAAGTTAGTTAAGTTTAGGAAACAAAAGTACTTAGTTGGGTTTAGGAAAAGATCAACTTGGTTAGGTTTAGGCAGCATAACTACTTAGCTGGGTTCAGGAAAAGATAGTGGTTTGGGTTACAATAACTCAAACTGACTTCTGGTTTCACACGGGGTACGCACACCAGTCTCCTGGGCTTAAGTCTCTGGCTTTTCACCCACCCATTCACCCTGACATCCTCCCTATACGGCGTCGCTCGTTATGCTTCCTGGTTCACAACATGCGTTGATTTCATGTGATACTATATACAAATTACAGTGCATTACTTTTCGTAGGTATAGCTGCGAAGGGTATGAGAACAGGCCGATATTGTAGCACAAAAAACCTAATAGTTCTCACTTCTAATGCCGCAATGCAATTTTGATTATTTTTTATTTTATTAAAAAGTTGTTTTTCCTGATGAAATTATCATGCACCTTTGTTGGTATAGTACAGTTACATAAACAGTGTACTGGGTATCTCTTTTAATGAAGGTTCTGACCTGTAATTTGTATTAATTTCCCAGACTGTGGAGTTCAGGCAGGTTAAACCAGAGGCTAACAAGAAGGCCAAGCTGTTTCTCTCTCAGAGTGACCACAGACCACGCAAAAGAATAGGACGGCTTCTGACAACCTCTGCATATTAAATAGACTCTGTGGCAAACTATGCTTGCAAAGACGGACTGTATGCTGAGGAAAAGCAAAAGAAGCAGCCACATGCCATACATTTCTTTCCTCGTATTGGGTCGAATTGTTCACGGACAGTCACATTTTATTTTTGAGAGCAATTTCTCTACTCAACTAATGCATCTCCTCTAGTCTTGAGAGCACAATGGCTTAGTCATAGCCCGTGACCCTTCCCTCCACAGTCTTGAGCCGATAACTAAATCTCCTTCAGAATCTCAAACATTTGTCTCCTATTGAAACGCATCTCCTCTTTCTTCACCTTCAAGTTATTGACGTCACGGCAAAAAAAATTGTTTCTTACTTCCACATAACAAAGGGCTCGTCAGAAAGCGCTCTCTCCATTCAGGTCAGAGCTCTTTTGCAATCACAGGCTGAGTGATGGCCCGATCCCACTTAATACGTCCTTGCTCGAATTCCCCCCTGGATCAACAAAAGGAGATGGGTGCTAGAGATGGTGTGAATTGGTGTCCAAATGCAGCAGTTCTTTCCTAAAAAGCATCACAATGAGCATCGCTTATTCTTCTCCACTTTGTTCATCTTCCCATTTTTTTTTTTTTTTTTTGTGCTCACATCTGGGTCGCAGTCATGGCAGCGTTCTACTTCCTTTGAAGTCGATTCAATCGGCTAGTGTTGCATCTTGCGTGGAGTTTTCATTATCGTTTACTATAGAGTTGGCTTCCCTTCGAATTAGAGCAGCCAGCGGAGGCATGGACTTAAAACACCGTAATTCAAGATCTTGCCTGTATATATATATCACTTTATCCTAATAGCAGTGCATCAGACAGCTAATTTAAAAAAAATCATCTCTATCAGCCGGAGCAAACGTTCTCATTTTACAGCTAAACAGTACACTACAATATGTTTCTGAAAACATTTGAGGTGAGAAATAGGCATTACAGTAAAATAATATTCATTCATATTTGACCAGCGCTGCCTAGTTTGATAGTTTGATCAGAGTTTGTGAGTGATTGACAGCTACCTCTGTTAAATGAACAGCCAATAGGAACGCTCTCTCTCTCTGAAATGACCTGTGATTGGCCAAAGTCTCCCGTCACGGGCTAAATATTTTAAAGCCTGAAAACAGAGCCATGAGGAGGTGCAGAAGTCTAGTTATCTCTCAGAGCACTTGAATTATATTGTACTGAAAGGTTATTATGGATTTTTTGCCTAATGATGCCAAACACATTCTGCCTACTGAAGCTTTAATATGCACAGTAGGGTTTTCAAAAAGACATGCAGCCCAACAGAATGCAAGAATTGTTCAAACTTTCAATAGAAGTATAAAAGAAAACGCTGCTCCGCAATGTGGCAAAAACACTGTAACAACTCCGGATTTTACTGTAAATATGAAGACACATTTCATCATCTCTCGCTTGCTAGTCTCCGGCCACTTTTTAAAGAGGACTATTCCATCATCTTCCCCGCAGAGGCATCTCATTTAAACACGCAAACCGCTGGGAGGCCAAGCCACAAATGCCTAATTGAAACCCTTTTTAGTTTATGAATAAGAGAACACCCATGTGCCCCGGACGACAGAATGTCTTTATCGGCGGGGCATCATTGTGAATGCAGGGCATGTTGAGCGTCTCTGTTACATAACACACACACACACACACTGCAGGTGCAACTCATAGAGAGCGGATATGAATGGCAGGCGGCAGCTTGTAAGTGACCATCGGCTTGTGAGTGGGGGCATAGAGGGGGGGTCAGGGTGCATCAGAAGCATGACAAGTGAGGAGTGTTGCACATTGCCGTGCATGCTGAGGCTGAAGTCAGACATGATAATAATAGTCAAACTATTTCTGGTGCGGCAAGGCAGGTGCGAGCTTGTCAAAACACCATCACGGCAGGGTGAGTAAGAAATGTGCGAGAACAGCTCACAAAGCCTTTTTTTGCTATCACACGCACACAAAGTCTCGCAGCCTTAAATGATGTATGTAATCCAATCAAAAGACGGAAGACTTTCATGCTAGTTTATCACAACAGATACCCAGTAGGGACTGAATTTAGAGGGTGTTTGCATGATTTTGTGTTGCGTCGGTGAATACTGCATGAGAGTCGCAAAAGCTGAAATAACGCAGTCCCGTGAAAGAAAAGCGCCGCATCAAACACCACGAAACAGATCGCAGAGCAGTTGGATTAGGAGCTGTAAAAGATGGATGGGGTGAGGGAGTGAGCTGCTACACATCCTCAGAGTTCCTAGCAGCTGTTCAGGGTAGGGACTTGGCAGGTACAGATCGCGGGGGAGCTCGCTAGCAACTCTC
Source organism: Helicolenus hilgendorfi (assembly GCA_916700815.1). Classification (NCBI taxonomy): domain Eukaryota; kingdom Metazoa; phylum Chordata; class Actinopteri; order Perciformes; family Sebastidae; genus Helicolenus; species Helicolenus hilgendorfi. The sequence goes on from CAKALG010039752.1 coordinate 21,531, forward strand.
TCCCCTCCTCCTCCCTCCACTAGCGATGGCCTCATTTATCTGTCACCACCCCTACTGCTCCCCCAACCCCCTTCCACTCCAGACATCTTTGTCTAACACGCCTTCACCGTCGCCGTCGAGCCGAAACAACTCCCGTCACTTTTGTTTTTGTTCCATCAATTACGTCCCTGCCAAATGCTGTGATCGGCCACTCCGAAAAAGCTCCCTGCTGCCCGAGCGACTTCACGTCTTGGCTGTCACCAGAGTCCTGTCATTTAATGACTTACCAATAGGCTCAACATAAAGACTGTATTAGTCATTCATATCCCCTGCGCTGCGCCGTAACACGGTTGCAAAAAATACCTACGGGCCCCCCAATGCACATATTGTTGTTCTCTGAAATATGCCTTCAATTAGAATGTCACATCGCTGCGCCTCAGTCATCTTTTTGCCATCGCTACGAGTGATGAGAGGGAATCGGGCATTAGTTCTCCGTCTGACGGATGCCTCCCTTCAGAATTTCTCATTAGCAAAATGCATCTCTATTCCATCACAGGCAACTCACATTGTTGACCGCACATTCCTTTTGATGATGACCCACACCCCTTGCATTTAAAGCCCAATTAATTACCATAGATAGTAGTCACATAAATATTCCACCGCAGCAGATGCCAATATATCACATAGTGCGTTTGGATTTAGAGTCAACAGATCTTCCTTTTAATAGCACATTTTCTTTCGAGTGAGACAGTGATGTAAAACTGAAAATAATTAACTTGCACGTCCAATTTTGCTGGCTCACATTAATACCCAGGTGTGCTTGTATGTACTTCTAACGCTGCAAGGTTGTCACGCTGCACTACTCCAAGCAACGTCTCCTCAACAGAATGTCAAATTGACCACATGAAGTCTCGAAACTCTTCTCAGACTCGCATCAATCGCCCATCTCCCCTGCTCAACACTACTTGCTGATGAAAGCAGAGTGCCTCACCATTTGGACGGCCCGCGCCGATAACAGAGCTCTCGGTCTGACAATCGGGCCAAGCAGGTGTTTGGCGTCGTGTTGGGGGAATAGAGCAGCTCAACAGCACATTGGAGGAT
>CAKALG010039759.1:0-10845 GCA_916700815.1 Helicolenus hilgendorfi
ACCCCGCCTTCGCCCAGTGTCGGCTGGGATCGGCTCCAGCCCCCCCTAACATATAAGATGAACGGAATGAACAGTACAGGTATCGAGCATGTACAAAATGAACAGTTCTGTGTAACAGTATAGTCACTGATTGTTTGTTTCAGGGTCTGGCGTCCTTTTGTTAATGATCATTTATGGCCACATTTTATTTTAATTTAAGAGATGTATCTTGGCTTGTGATCAACTTGTGACTTTCTGGAGCTCCTGACAATCTAAAGCCCGGGGACCTTTGTGACCCTCCTGCAGCATGGTTGACTAAACTGGGATGAATGTTCCGAGAGAAAACTACACTTTTCATGGCTCTGTTTTCAGGCTTTAAAAATCTAGCCTGTGATGGGAGACTTTGGCCAATCACAGGTCATTTCAGAGGGAGAACGTTTCTATTGGCTGTTCATTTAAAGGAGACAGCGATCAATCACTCGTGAATTCCGTTCAAACGGTCAAACTAGGTATAGCTGATCAAATATGAATCAATATTCTGTTACTGTAATGCTTATTTCTCGCCTAAAATGTTTTCAGAAACATCTTGTAGTGTATTGTTTAGCTGTAAAATGAGAAAGTTTGCCCCGACTGGTGGGCGGTGCTTGGTATTTCCTCAGCAGATCTCAACATGGCTGCCGGTCACAAACTTCCACCGACCCGAGGACACCGACCGGAGGACACCTTTCAGGATATAGTGACCATATTTGCTTCATTTCTACCCACTGTTTTAAAAGTCTTCAAAAGAATGGGGATGGTTTCAATTTGAAATGATGTACCCTGACATTAATGACTCAATAATTACACATGAAAATATCTTCAAAAGGCAAACGGTGTGGAATAATAATATTAACCTCCAGTGCTATTGTAGTCGTGACTTTCTAGTGATTAAACTAGTTTACAAAAAAGTGATTATATATTATACTGAAGCTGTGTTGAGTGAATCTAGACATGTGATTGGCTCTGCGCATTTCAAAATGTGAATCCCGCGGACGGATGTTGTGTCGCGATAGGTTTCCTTTCTTCTTCGTTCTGGGGCCGTCGACCACTTCCGGTTACATGACGACGACGACGACGTTGATACAAAAAAGAGAGAAGGAAAACAGGAAAATATCTTTCTTGGCGAGTACACTGGAAACTTAATATAAATAGCCAGATATATGTTAACGGGTTGCTTATGTGGCGGAATAACGAAGTATTGATCTCTAGTTCGCCTGGTTGGATAGCGTGAGAGCAGTGAAAGATCACACATATTTGGAGTTTATTGTTCTTCGCCTGCTCCCCTCCAGCTAAGCTATTCCTGTGTTGCCCTACGCTACCTAGCTGCGCTAGCTAACGTTAGCTAAAACTGGATGCCAACACTGTTTGTGTGTTCTTAGTCCTCAATTAGCAAGCGGCTAGAAAGGAAATAGCGCCGTTAATCCGTTCAGTTTGCAGCTGGACTCCGCTAACCTCTTCTAGCTCAGTGACATTAGTTGGGCGAGAATGGCAACATCGGCTCTGTACGCCTGTACGAAGTGTAACCAGCGGTACCCCTTCGAGGAGCTGTCGCAGGGCCAGCAGCTGTGCAAGGTAACGTTCTATCCGAGTGTGTGTGATCGAGGATGACCGCAAACAAGACACAAAAACAGTCCCGAGCGTTAAGAGTGTAGATGTTTGCGTGTGTTATTGCCGACAGGGTGTGATGGTGTTACGACAAGTTAGGCAGGCTCAGATTATGTAACAGCTTTTATCTGTCCAAACTGGAAGCGCTAATACACTCACTGTAATCCTTTGAGATCATTCTGTACGACGATGCTGAAATAAGTAATAACACGTTCATACCACATCTCTACCCGCTGAACGTTAGTTCATGAGGCATTAAAAGAATTATACTTTTAAAGAATTGTCATCTTTGTACGTACTTGCCTACTTGTTGCGCTTGCAGCTGAGGAACACTTTTTTTCTGTAAAAGAAAGTTGTTACCTTCTGTTCCCACCCTTCTTTATTTCACTGTCTGCACTGATTCATATTTTTTCAAAGCAAGGCTGATAGACAAAATGGACACTGTTATCACTTTGTAAACACCCATCCTCTGAAAACTTTTCTTTGCACAGGATAGTTAAAGCACAAGGTCAACTGATGAAAACTACAAGGCAGTTAGATTTATTTTTTCTATATGAAAGAATGCCACCTAAAGTTATCCAACAATAATTCTTCTTAGCTGTGCTTACTTTTTCCTAACATTGGCCAGCCCTACTTCAAAAATGTATTGGGTAGTGACAGAACAAAAGCAGTTATAACACACGGTAGTCTTCACGTCTTCTATACACCAAATAGTCAGGTGTTGGTCTTTCCTCAGATGTTGTAGCCAAGAGATGTTCTGCAACATACTTCAAGGTGTGTCGCAAATGCAGTGAGTCACGAGGCAGTCTTGTTTCTGATGTGTTCTTTGTAATAGCCCAAGTCACGCTCATGAGAACATTTCTTTGTTTTGCTGTCATAGGAGTGTCGTATCGCACATCCAATCGTGAAGTGCACATACTGCAGATCTGAGTTCCAGCAGGAAAGGTGAGATGTGCAATGCATTTATTTATGCTATATTAATAGTGAATGTCTTTGCATTTGATGCCAATTTGTTTTGGATATAAACCCATGTTTAATTATTTCCAGTAAAACCAATACAATCTGCAAGAAGTGTGCTCAGAACGTCAAACAGTTTGGAACAGTGAGTAACAAGTTTCTTCAGTTTTTTCCTCCAGTTGTATTTATCAAGTTGCACTTGTTTGTACATTTGTTTACAGTTGTGTAAATCCACTTTTAACATTGTCTTTTGTCTGTCTTTACAGCCCAAACCTTGCCAGTACTGTAACATCATTGCCGCTTTCATCGGGACAAAGTGCCAGCGTTGTACTAACTCAGAGAAGAAGTATGGACCTCCACAGACCTGTGAGCAGTGCAAACAGCAGTGCGCTTTTGACCGTAAGGAGGAGGGCAGGAGAAAGGTAAAACCCCACACACCATATAGTGCAGTCTAATTTGATTGGGAGTGTGTAACAGCAAGTCTTATGAGCTGCTGTCTCTGTCTTGTCTTACAGGTGGATGGGAAACTGCTGTGCTGGCTCTGTACCCTGTCCTACCGCCGTGTCCTGCAGAAGACCAAGGAGCAGAGGAAAGGCTTCGGCTCCTCCAACTCCTCGTCCCTGAACGAGAAAGACCACCACTCCAGACCTCACCATCATCACCACCACCAGCACAGACACAGCAGCTCTCATCACAAGTATGGCCCCTGTTGATTCACGGTTGATTTCTTAACACAGAATAGTGAAACAATCTGTTTCTGTTTTATGCTACTATATGGTTGTTTACATCTCTGACGGCTTAACTTATCTTTTGCAGACTGAGTGGGAGCTTGAGTCCTGAGCAGGAGCAGGGACTGTGGAAGCAGAGGTGAAATTTTCCTTCTCATTTGAACTGCATGATATACAGTACATCAGAAAACAATGGATTGATTGTGTATTTGGGGCCAAGTTTTACATTGCAATTTTGATTTCCTTTGCAGCCATAAATCGTCTTCAATCCAGAAGGAGACTCCAAAGAAGAAACTAAAACTGGAGATGAAGCCATCCAACGGGGACAGGTATGATAAGGGTCGAATTGTTCGTTTTGATCATGTAAAAATTGTTATTCCTTTTGGAATATGTTTTTTTTCTTCAACATGTCACACTCTCTCCTTTCTCCCATCAGTAGTTCCATCACACAGTCAATGGATTCTGGAGGAACAGACAACTTCATTCTCATCAGCCAGCTGAAAGAGGAAGTGATGTCACTGAAGAGACTCCTGCAGCAGAGGGATCAAACCATTCTGGAGAAGGACCGAAAGGTAGGTTATCATCAGCCTCGCTCAACCTCCGGCGCCAATGAGTCAAAGTCACATCACTGTTGGTTGCATGAATTTATTTGATGTATTGATTATTCATTTCCCCTCCAGCTCACGGAGATCAAAGCAGACTTTCAGTACCAGGAATCCAACATGAGAGTTAAGATGAACCAAATGGAGAAATCGCACAAAGAGTCTATGGAGCAGCAGCAGGTAGGAAACCGTATGTGTATAAGTGACATGTCACAAAAGTCAGTTTCAATACCACATTTGGTCTCGATTTAAAATTTTGCTCTGGAATATTTTGTGAAAAGGTTCTTGTGTTGTTGTTGTTTTTTTCTATTTCCACCACTGTAAAACATCCTCCAGCTATCTAGTGGCGTTACAAAATGATCAGCAGCTCAAATACACTGTGTTCACTGTTTGTAATGGCACTTTTGTGTGTTGATTAATATATACGTTATATATACTTTATACTTTTTTCTTGGTATCTAAAGAGGTCATATGGGTTTGAAGAAAAAGCCAGATAGAAATAACTTCAAGCAAAATAAGTTCCATCTAGATTTCTATCCCTGAGATTATTGTCTCATTTGTACTTAAAACCATATCAGTTTGCCAACTGATCTGTAATCAGTAATATTGTTAGAAATTATTAAAATCACAATTGTCGTTTGTTCAACACGCACTGTCCTGCACACCAGTTCCATCTGAATATTGCATACATTAGCATTTTTGTTTATATAGATACATAACATTACATAGGTGGCATGCTGGAAAAACACTGTATGATGACCCTTATGTTAATGTTGTTTGTGATTTATTCAGAAATGCCCACATGATTTCATAAATGGTTGTACAATGTTTCAGGTTGTATAGCTATCGTTATCAGGAAATAATTGATTCAAAATGGTAATCAGTGTCTGAGCCCATATCATGCTTGTGTTGTGTGTCATATATGTGCCAGGGATGATTCACTACTTGTTGCATAAGTTTGCAGTCTGTTGTTATGGATACGATGCGTCAGTTGAGCCACATCCTGTCAAACTCTGGTGTTATTTTTTTTTTTTTAATGGTTGCTGTTTTTTGTAATTGTGAGTCTGGCTGACGTGTTTGATGCACTAAAGGTGTTTTTATCAATACAGTATAAACAGTTGAAGGTAGCCTATGTTTGTCTTTTAGCTTGTTGCGTCAAGCAAATTATGAAAGTATGAAAGTGATAAAAGTCCAAAAGCCAGTTAGTGCGTTTGCTGCCGTTAAAATCACAATCAAGATTTCAGGTAAATTGCAATGTAAATGTGTTTAAAAAAAACTTCCAAACTATCGATCTGATTTCTAACACCGTTTTATCATTTTGTTTCCACAGGGCAAAAACAGGGAGTTGATGAAGCAAGTGGCTGCCCTCTCTAAAGGAAAAAAGTTTGACCGGACAGGAAGCTCACTGCTGTTGCCCTAACAATAGGCCGGCCAACGGGTAACAACACAGAGCGGCTTCATTGTTGTAACACTGAAAGTCTCCCTCCTGTGTTCCCTCATTGCCATCAACATCGATTACTTCTTAATTGGTAAAGCCAGAGACCATGTTGTACATGGAAATCAATTGTTGAATCAAAGAAACCTTTCTCTAAATGTCAAGCATATTTTAGATATTTTATGGCGACTTTTCCACTGGGTCATAGGATGTGACTTTCGGATGGAGTGGAGGACGAAGCCCTCGTTTTTAAACACTGCCGGGCCAAAACAAAAAAGCATGGTGTGTGCATATGTGGATAGCATTCTTTCAACTCAGTGTATCCACTTAATTTCTATGGACGTCATGCAATTTATTTATTCAACTGTATTTCTTAGCTTTTTTATTTCCTCACAACATACTACGAGAACATCCCACATTTAGGGGTTTTCTTCAATAGCAATTAGTTATATTTTTCTAAATTTATGCGGTTGTGGAAGACAAGTTCTCCTCCAATGGAGATCCGGCGCAACTTTACAATGTATGCAAACGTGGGAAGGGCGACCACTGACTGAGCTGCTGCTCGTCAGTAGAAAACCCTCTCAGTAACAATTCATAAAACAACCAATGAACACTTTAAAAGGCTGTCTGACAGAGAGACACCTCTTGGCTGCCCTCTTTCTCACTGTGTGACAGCTGTAGTGCTTTGCCGTTTCTCTTTAGTGGAACGATTGTAATACTGCATGATTTTACTGCCAGACACCGGTTGGCATTGTGGTCAGACTTCTTTTTTCCTCCCTCCCTTTTAATTAGTTTTTTAAGAATCACTTGTAAATGTATTACTGGGGTCAGCCATTGTATTTAAACTATTGCTTGTATCTGTTTTAGTGAGTACAGTATGTGTATGGTAAGGCCAGTTGAAATTAACATGTCTGTAGAAGATGCTTTTTAAAGGAACACACCTATCACCTTGCATTATTGGGCTGGTTTCATACTGTGGCGTCCAGGATCACTTTTGTACTTTTTTCCAAACCAAGTGTTTTAAAACTATTAAAACTGGCTAAACTGTTACTGTATGTTTGTTTTATTGACCATTTAACTGTTTAACCTTTTAAACATATACGTTTTAGACGTTTGGGACCTCTATAGTTATAATAGTATTAATATAGGAAATATCTGTAAGGATTACCATTACTTACTATTCTTTACATTATTGGTATTTTACAATTAGGGCCATCAAAGTTAACGCAAATTTGCTTTAATGCATTAATGCAACTTCTGATTTTTAGGATGTAGCGGACTCAGTTTTAAAGCTAGAGTGAAGACCATGCCATACTAGCTTGTTGCGAAGGAAATTAATAGCACTCCAACCTTGCGCTAAAAGGAAAAACTGTCATGGCCATTATCAAAGGGGTCCCTCGACCTTTGACCTCAAGATATGCAAATAAAAATGGGTTCTATGGGTACCCACGAGTCCCTTTACAGATATGCCCAATTTATGATAATCACATGTAGTTTTGGGTCAAGTCAGCACAATCACACACTGACCGCCGTTGTTGCCTGTTGTGCTTGAGTTTGCCATGTTATGATTTGAGTATATTTTTTATGCTAAATACAGTACCTGTGAGGGTTTCTGGACAATATGTGTCATTGTACGGCGTTGATAATTGATTTCCAATAATAAATATACATAAATTTGCATAAAGGATTCATTTGCGATTAATTGTGGACAATAATGCTATTAATCACGATGATATATTTTAATTGATTGACAGCACTAATAAATATATACATACATGTGCATAAAAAAAGCATATTTGCCTACTCCCATGTTGATAAGAGTATGAAATACTTGACAGATCTCCCTTTAAGGTACATTTTGAACAGATAAAAAAATTTGTGATTCATTTGTTATTGACTATGTGCAGTCATGCGATTAATTGCGACTAAATATTTGAATCGACTGACAGCTGTATTTACAATACATCCTGTGAATACTGAATGTTCGCTTGAAGAGTTCAAAAATCCACCCTGATAAAAGTCAGACTTTATATAGAGACTTTATATAAAAACTTTATATAAAGACACTCACAGTTATATTTATATAAAGACACTCACAGTTACTATCAATTAATATAGTACTACTAAATCATATCAGTCTTCAGTCTAGAGAGGTTAATTGAATAGGTAGGATTATATGAATGAATTTTTTAAATTTATACAATACAAACAAACCATAATATATTTAATATCTGGTCCTCAGAAGTAAACAGCTACTTTCCACAAGAACAAAAGTACAACGCTCACGAAGAATTGGTCATTTAATTTATTACATGTTTATTTAGGATAAATAAAGCAAAACCTTAATCTATAATTAATTTGGGAGTGATGCTTGAATTTGGCAGTTGGTTTAAAATGGGCTGCCATAAGCACAGAAAAGACATTAGTACAAGTTAGAATTTCAAGACAACCAAAAACAGCTGATAAAGTTGTTGTCACTGTGCAAAACAATACCTAAATGTTATCAAACGCTGGCACTAACCCTAACCCTGACCCTGACAAACAAGAAGGAGGCGAGAATAGTCCAGCATAAGAAACATTATGTATCTTGTGAGTCATATGCCATATACATTGGCAGCGGCGCTCTGTTATGCATACTTACATACGGCAAAATTGTACATACTGGATAATGAAGATTCCGCTTCTTTGTGGCAAACTCGACAGTTTACCACGTTACGGGGAGTGCCTGAACGCCTCACCTTGTCCATCCGGCTCACGCCTCACAGACGACATTTTACTGCGCATGTGTATACCCCGGAGATATGACGCGTTATCTAGCCTCCTTTATTTAGGCCTTGGTCATTTGGAATTTCCGCTCGCTAACTAGCTAGCTTAGCTGGCGGTGCTTCCTGCGGTAGACAGTGCTGTGCCTGGTTCGCAAATAAAAACAAAAGTTTGTACCGAACCTGGCTGTGTAAAGACTGCATTAAATGTATTTTTGTGATGTTTCTTTTGACCTCATAAAGTTGGTAAAGGCACATGTAGAAAGGATATTTACATGATCTTTACATGAGTTCAAGTTATTTTGTGTAGCGAGCGTTAGCTAACTCAGCTAACCTGGCTGAAGTGAAGTTTAGCAGGTTAGCTGCTAGCATTCAGCAGATACAGCAAGCTGGCTGAAACCGAAGCTCACCAAATCTGAAGTTAGGTCACGGAAGGTAAGTGTATGCATGACATTTCTCATATTTAGTTTTCATCATATTGCTAGCGAGATAGCTAACGTTAAGGAACGCAACTAGCTAACGCTGTAATGTTCTTCGTCGCAGTACCGTTACAGATTACAGTTGGTTTGTCTTTTACAAAGCTTCAACTCCAAATGGTCAGTAAAGCAGTTTGTTGTTTATTATTATTTACAGTCTATTGTCCCCTTATTATTGTATTGTGTAAGCATCTCCTGCCAGCTTCAAAACAAGAGCATGATTGGCACACACCCACTAAAAAGAAAACAAAGGGGATTTGTATGTGCAACATCATCACACAACACACCAATTGCACATTTGAAGACATAAATATGTTTACAAATACTTTTCAAAAGATGTGCATGTGTCTTGTATTAAATGTAAGATACTGTGAAATATTTGAATGAGAACAGTTCATCATCAAGCAATAATGATAATAACTTTCTTTATGTTGCACCTAACATCCAGAACTTAAGATCTAAACAAGATAAAATCATATAAATAGTTACAACAGTATACCATCAGTTAAGAAAAAGCCAAAAGATAAAAGTGAGTCTTAAGAGATTTTAAAGGAAGAGATCTTCAGGCAGGGAGTTCCACAGCTGAGGGCCCCGGCAGCAAAAACCCGGTCACCTTCGTTGACAAGCTTGGATTTTGGAACCATTAATAGGGTCCTGCCAGAGGATCTCAAGCAGCGATCAGGCTCACAGGGAGTCAAATCACAGGCAATGGTGGCATGGAATTCACAAACAAACACAGGCAGCTAAAAACATAACTTTGACATGTAGTCCTTTATGGAATTCAGTATGAATGCATTACTCATGATCATTCAAGGATCACAGTGATGCCTCTCACAAATGTTGTAAATAATTATAAATGTTATCTTTGTAGTATGTCAGACTCAGACAGTGACGAGGACCAAGATCGCCCTTTCTCTCTAACTGGCTTCCTCTTTGGAAACATCAACGAAGATGGACAGCTGGAGGATGACAGCGTTCTGGACAATGTGGGTGTTTTTAAGAGTATTTTTAATTAGTATCATTATGCATATTATTTAAACTAAGTTGATTAAAATAATGGTGGAAATTCTATATGATATATTATTCTGTATTTTCACTGCCTATTCCAATTTTCTGTTCTGTTTCTGCTGTTTCTTCTCACCCAGGAGTCCAAAAAGCATTTGGCTGGTTTGGGTACTCTGGGTCTGGGCTCACTCATCACAGAGATCACTGCCAATGAGGAGGGTGATCAAGAGGAGAGCAGAGACTCTGGTAGTGTTGATGCAGAAGGTTAGTTTAACTATAACAAAAAGTAACTTTACATTAATTTAACCAGGAACCAGATGGAATGACATTTTCAATATTTCTCCTCATCCAGGTTGGGTGAAAAGCACGGAAGATGCAGTCGATTATTCTGACATCAGTGAGGTTGCTGAGGATGAGACAAAGAAGTACCGTCAGGCTATGGGGTCTATGCAGCCCAGCAGGACAACAGGTGATCAATTTGCAGCTCCTTAGAGTCCTATTTGTGTTCGGTTGTTATCAGACTCAATTAAAAATGACACATCTGTGTTAATTATTTTATTTATTTATATTCTTTTATTTGTATTATTTATTCTTATATTTTTTTTATTTATCTAATCTTTATAAATAAAATATTTTTCTATACAACAAATTCAAATGCCCAAATTCCCAAAATTGTGTCACAACAACACCTTCTTACCACAATTTTCAAAACGTTGGACTGTTTACTTTGATATTTACTTTAATGTAATATTTTTCAACATTTTCAAATTCCTTGATCTTAGATGATGAGGATGACTATGATGCTGACTGCGAGGATATTGATTCTAAGCTCATGCCTCCTCCGCCACCACCAACTCTTCCTACAGCTACTAAGAAAGAGGAGCCCTCCTCTCAAAGCACGAATGGTAAAGACATGTTTACTCATAATGATTATGTTATGCAGAGGTTTAAGCTGCAACTCTGGAGTCTATAAGGAAGGGACATTGCTAAGGATAGTTCATCAGGGTAGATGTTATTGAGAGTTTTGGATTGTCTCTGAATACTACACTTGATCATATAGTAAACTCAACAGCAATTCAATTCAGGTTAGGTTCAAGTATTGATAAAGATAGATGAAATTTGATTGTCTCTGCCGCTGCTGTGATCTGTCACTGTCTCTCCTCACAGTTGGGGAAGAGGGTGACGGCATCATCCTGCCCTCTATCATCGCGCCATCCTCTACGGCTGATAAGGTCGACTTCAGCAGCTCCTCAGACT
>CAKALG010039761.1:5544-16358 GCA_916700815.1 Helicolenus hilgendorfi
AGGGGCTCTAACTCTGACTCCAATAAATGAGCTCAGGAAAACATTGAATATTTGTATTTTTGGGGTCATCAAAGTGGTGAAAGTTCAATCTAGACTCGAGCTGGAAGTCATGAAGTCAGTGTGGTAAAGCAGGTGTGATATCCCAGTTCCCTGCTGAGCTCTGCTCTGTGAAAACCAGGCTAATGAAGCTCTCTGTATAGCTGACAGGAGGTCAGAAGGTTACACTTCCTCTCCTCTCCTCTCCTCTCCTCTCCTCTCCTCTCCTCTCCGTCTTTACTCGTTTCCGTTTCTACCTTCCTTTTGCATCTTCTTTTCCTCATGTATTACCTTCAGGTCCTATGCATTCTTCTCTTCCCTTTTTCCTTTTTGTCACACCCTACCTCCTTTATTCCCCTCTTCTCCTCCTCATTTCTTTAGTCTAGCACCCTTCCTCCTCTCCATCCTAATCGTCCCTCCCTACCATAGGTCTTTTCATCCTTTTTTCCAGCTTCATTTGGAGGTCACCTTTCTCCCTTACAGTACATACTTCTCCCTCCATCCAGCTTCATTTAACTTTTTTCCTTCTTCCCTCTCTCCCTCCTCTGTGTTCCTCTCCTCTCCTCTCCTCTACTCGCCTCTCCTAACCTCTCCCAGTTTCAGTAGTTTATCACAGAGTGGATCAGTGATTCAGCAGGAAGGGTTGGTCTGCTGGGAGTGGTGTGTGTTGGTGTACTGAGATAAAACCACCTGTGTGAAATATATGCATGTTTCCGTCCATGCATCTATGTTAGAAAACTGTATTCATTCCTTTAAAGAAATTGTGTCATTGCACCAAGAGCAACCTGGCGTTGTATTATTAGACACAACAAATGCTTTTTAATAATAAATAATAGTATTAACACTGTATGTAACGCCTTTCAAAAACTAAGATACACAGCGCTTTGGATCTTCAGTCCACAAAACGAACCAGCACTCACTCGTACTGCGGTCTGCTGACCCACATAGGTAATGGAAGCAGGTGAGAATCTGTGTTAGATGATCTCCAGAGAGTCCGCTGTGCTGCTGTTTATGCTCACATTCGTTCCCTTATAGGCTTCAGATCTTGACAGTATGAAGCCATTAGATCACTGATCAGTCTACCAGCACCTGTAGTCACGTCGCTGTGATTCCTGTTCTGATTCAGTGCTGGTGTGATCCAGGTGTTTCGGTATGTGTTTGGCATTCCACAGTGAGGGTTGGATCTGTCCCTTTGATTAATGATTAATGATTGAGTGTGTGTGTGGCGTGAGTTACAGAAGCTCAGGAGGTTCAAGAGACGACGATTACTCAGGTTTTATTGGAAGGATCCTGCAGGAACTGAGTCAAGCTAGTAAATGTAGGCTAAACAAACACACCAGTAATAGGAGGAGCAGTAGTTGTATAAAAATAGAAGTATCACTAATTATAGCAGCAATTGATAATAACAGTCATAATACTATAGCAGGTTGTGACAGTAACCTAATACTAACATTAGAAGTTTAGTAACAATATAGCTTTATTTCAGTCTTTCATCACACAAACTGCAGGACTTTCTCTCTCTCTCCTCCGTCCTGTGTTTCTCTGCTTTGTTTGAGGAACGTGGGCTTGTGAGGACCTGCAGGTGTAGAGTTATGATGATAATATCAGCTCAAATAGAAACACGCACGTACCAGTACAAATGCTGAATCGTAAAGTCTGACCGACTCTGATTAATACCAGCGGAGCGCTCGTGATCGGGCCATCAGTGTGTGTGTGTGTGTGTTACAAAACAGTGAGGACTAGAGGGGTCACATCACTAAATCCCCCTGAGACCGACACCGACAGATAGTTTGCTTTACAGACCGGCTGGCTTGGTTGTAACTGATTAGTATTCTGTCCTCTCATGTCTGGTGAAGCCAGAGTGGCTTTCTGTTTTACCTTCACACACAACAACAACAACAGTGGCATCATTTCTTTTCTTTTTCTGGAGTTGCGTTGCCTTCCTGAAGGTGTTTAATGCTTTTTTTTCCTCCTCAATCTGACCTTCATATGGAGAGTGAAGATAGTTTCCTCTGATAGAAACACATTCACCAACCAGGCGAATATTAAGAGCGTAACATGCATGGAGGTTGATGTCACCCCATTCCTCACATGACATGGTTGGTACCAACGGATTCCTTAGGTTTTCTAGTTTCATCTGATCTTCACTCTAGCTTTAAAACTGAGCCCGCTACAACCTCCGAAAGATCAATTGCGTTAATGTGTTAAAGAAATTAGTGGCGTTAAAACGAATTTGCGTTATCGAGTTAACTTTGACAGGCCTTGTTGGGACACATACGGTAACCACACCAGACGTGTCACTGCCGGGGATTTGTTTTGCCCTGTCTCTCCCTGTTCTGACCATTCACATCTGTGATTATGTTGTGATGTACTTTCTGGATTTTTTAATTTGTGGTATGTGATTAAAGGATGCAGCTTTTTTTAATGAATGAAAATGACAGAGATAGGCTTTAAACTCTCTGCCGACTTGTTTTCGTCACAGCGTGAACGCACCGCGATGGTTGGAAGTGGATGATGAGGATTTATCATTATCTTATTTGGTCTGGCCTGTTGGCCTCGGTGAGGCTGAGCGCCACGGTGACAGATGGGGAGCACAGCTGGTATTTAATCTGTGACTCAGGTAACACACACACACACACGCCCAGACGGACACACACAAGGACGTTTAGTTTAATATCACATATAAAGATAACAATATACACATTAAATCTTTAAATCAGTTGTTTTTTTCTCTCTCTCTGCAGAGTGGATGTACATACATACATCTCCACGTGCTTATAAGACACTAGTTCGTGTTCGCTGCTATTTTCAGCCTGCCCCAGTGCCTTTTTTAAACTTTGAGTCCATCGGGAGCAGCCGTGAAGAAAGTGGTGACTTTGCTAAAGCGCTCTGCCGTTCTAAATACTGAGAATAAACAATCACACCCCTGCATTTATTTATCCCTCTCACCCTTTTAGCCAAAATCTCAAATGCAGTAGCACACTATATGTCTGTATTTCATGATTTAGTTGAGGGGACAAGATTCCTCTTATCTCGGCGGCTCAGTGGCAGCACAGAGATAACACACGTGTGCATGTGTTCGATGGTGTTTGCACATGCTACCCTGATATATGACACAGCGTTTAGATGTTGAAGGCTGTGCGTCCGTCAGCGGTATCACAGAGAGCAGGTTGTCGTCCGTGGCTTTTTTGGTTGAGGCTTCTTTTTCAGTGCCGCCTGTTGCAGCGGGAGATAAAATACTTTGGTCATCAGTGGAACAACAGCTCAGACAGACAATAGTGTGTGTGTGTATGTGTGTGTTGCAGTGATTTCCTGCATATGTTATCTTTACTTGGCAGGCGTCATACGGCAGCACTAACTACAGTACTACTGCGCAGACTGAACACTATTTTAATAGTTTCAAATCACACATTTCCCCGAATCTTATGATGTACGCATGAAATGGTTTGTATCGCTTTGCCTCTGCTCTGCGATGTCGATGCGTGTCTCAAGTCATGTCAATCTGTGAGTCATGATGGCTTTTTAATGGATGTATCTGTGTTCGTCTGGCTGTGGAAAATGAATTTCCTCCTCGAACACAAACATAGAAGAGTGCCTAATCGAATCAAAAGAGGACGTCTTCAAAGTTTTCTCTGCTTCTTTGATCAGAACGGCATCTCTTTTGTTGGTTGTACAGGAGGGAAGAACATCTTTGTAACATCTCTGCTGCTTGTCTTCACACACACACACCTCCATTTGATGCTCCACATCAAATATGGTTCTCCTCTTGTCTTTTCTCATCCCTGAATCTGTCTCTCCTCGGTGTCTCTGGTGGTTCGGGTGGAGGAGGAGGGGCGGCTGCTTGTTTCAGGAAGTGTGTGTCTGTGTGTGTGTGTGTGTGTGTGTAAGTGTGAGTGGGTGGGTCCAGCTCTTCCTGTTTACAATATGCTCCTCTGTTCCTGATCACAGTGGGGCTTCAGTTTCTGGCTCTCTAATGCTGCGTTCAAGTCCTGTGAGAATAATGAGTGGTATTTTTAACGCACCAATTTATTGACACATTTAGGTAAAAAATGTAAGCTTTATTAGATGCATATACAGTATATATATATATAGAGAGAGAGAGAGCTGGAACAATTAATCAATCGACAGAAAAATAAACTATTTTGATCATCGATTAATCATTTAAGTAATTTTTTCATGCAAAAATGGCAGAAAATGCTGTTTTCAGCCTCTCAAATAAGGAGATTTCCTGCTTCTCTCTGTTTTATATCATATTACTGAATGTCTTTGGGATTTGGACTGATAAAACAAGACATTTAAAGACATCATCTTGGACTTTGAGCAGCTGGGATGGGCATTTTCCATTATTTTCTGATGTTTTATAGACCAATCGATTGATCTTGAAAATAGTTGGCAGATTAATCGATCATGAAAATAATCATTAGCTGCAGCCCTATATAACTTTTCAAATGAATAAATACATTTGAATAGAGGAACTGAAATGCAGAACAGAAACATGAGTACTAGGAACATAAGAATAATTGATTAGTGTCCGTTAGAGTCATCTTTTCCATGGAGTGTAGTTTATAGTAAGGGGATTTCTGTGAAGACAGCTTTTGGTAACATTTGTTTACTTGCATGAAGACGTGAAGATCTTAAGGAGGTAGATGACACACACAAAGCTTTAGACACATCCCCAAAATACAGAGAGAAATGAAACATCAACACTAAAAGCCAGTATCCTTGACATTAAACAGTATTAAACATCCCACTGTCTCTCAAAAAGGCTGGATAAATAGACGATCAAGATGTCATGCCGTTACCATTATCAAAGGAGTGAAAAAAATGTATATATTAAGGCTTTCCAAGGAGATTTTGACATAGGAAACCCAGCTGTACTGTAGGTTAAGAATATATAATGCATTTTAAAATAACATTGACAGTGTTAGTTTCACTTCTTTAAAAGACAGGTGCTCGGTGCACCTGTTTGTACATTCAGGCTCTAACTAGTCCCTTAAACCTAAAAATGATTCTTCCTGTCTGGGTAAAGACATACAGAAGAAAAACCCTCCCCACACAATTGACAAGAAGAATAGGGGTCTAAATATAACCTGTGGACTACAGTGACTACAGTGTGTGGCGCTGTTCGTGCCCTCATACATGTTTGATGTCACCGGGTGAACTTGCCTGTGTGTGTGTGTGTGTGTGTGTGTGTGTGTGTGTGTGTGTGTGATCCCTAAAAGGCGCCCTACCTTCTACTAATGTGGCTTTAAGGTAAATGGATGTGGGCACTGAGGGAGACAGACCGAAACAAAGCCTGCGAGCTCTCTCTATCCCTCTCTCCTGACCACAAATGTTTCCCTTCCAACTATAAATACCTGCCGCGTCCTGTAACATGAAACGCCACTAAAAGTGATTATCCCGGTCCAGAATAGCCCAAAGTCTCCCGTTACATCCAAAGGGGCTGAAGGCCCGGGCTGACACGGGGCAGTTTTATTTTATAAGCCCAGCTTTTATTTTGCGAAGATGCCGTTTTTATTCGATTAAACACAGAGAGGGCTTTCATGTAAAAAGCTTGAATAGGGATGAAAGTAATCGATAGGAGAGAGATCGTCTGCTTAGAGGCCATCCAGGTTGTGGTGAGGGATGGAGAGGAAAGAGGTGAGAAAACCAATAACGCTGCATTACGGATAAAATGGAGGAGCTGACAGTAAGAGAGGAGGCCTGTCTCCATACTCTCTATCTGATCAACACAGATTCATGGACCCGTCATTACGTTCATACAAACTCATGTTTTCCCTCCGACATTATCATTAGCATCTCCATAATGTACAGTACATTTATGTAACACTGCATGTGTGTTCCTGTATATGTATATATATGTCTGGCTCTGTTCCAAGTGCAGACGACTAACAGGAAGTGTGTAAGAAACGTGTTGGGTGAAGCAGACGGAGCAGGCGGGTGGGAGAGGAGAAGTAACACTGTGTGGGCGACCGAGTTGGCAGCGCTGGTTTTCATCACTGTAAATCAGATATCAGTCAGTTAGTAAGGTCCCTCTCTGATAGGATGGATGTGATGTTGGTTCAGTCTCAAATCAGCATCAATGCTGGCCTTCAGAAAAGGTAAAGAAGAGGGCGATGAGAGACATGGAAGAAGGGATGATATATCACATGTGTGTCTTGAAGATATCAATTTTTGTTCATACGTCAATTTTTCTTTGCTCTCCCATTCATAGTTGGAGGTCACATGATATAAATAGCTCTCCATCTTAAACAAGGTAATCTTAGAGCAGTGATTTAACCCGTTACTGTGTGAGTGTGTGTGTGAGGCAGACAGACAGAGAGAGAGAGAGAGTGTAGAAACTGGGCCATTCAGCCTCTTGACATCCAATCTCATTCACCAGCCACAGATTACTGTCACCTCTTGTTAGCCTGTGTGAATGTGTGTTTGTAGACGGACTATATAGTGATGAATATACGGAATAATGTCAGGTTTATCTGTTGTGATTGACAGCTGATTTTGGGACATGTATAGAAAATGTTTCACGGTTGAAAAGAGGCGTGTTTGGAGTTGTTTCGTCCAGACCTGTCCGTCATTCTGGTCACTGCAGGTCAAAGGTGCTTAAAGATGGCTATGACCTGCTATGACATGAAAGCCCTGTGGATGGGGTCACAGTCTGTTGTTTAACTGAATCTGTTGATGTCCGTTCTCATTTTTTAAATATCACAACCACAGTTTGTATGCACATTTGAAATTTGCACATAAAAAAACAGAGTGGAAATGGCAGAAAACTCACAAAAAAAAACACATATGTCCTTTTAGGTGAATGAAATGCCGTGATATGTCAGAGTTACTGGTGTTAATGTAATCTTTTCTTGGACTTCGGGAAATCATACTGATTATTATTTGACAGCTTATCTATTAATCATTGCAGCTCTAAAAAAAAATCAATTAATCAAGAAAAGAAGCGGCAGATTAATCGATAATGAAAATAATCATTAGTTGCAGCCCGTGTGTTTTCATATGGATGAATGGACCACGTGGGGATGCTACCTGTGTGTGTGTTTCTAGTACAAGTCAAGACCTGCCTGAAATACTTTAAGCTCCAAGATCTCACACACTGCAGTATTGGAATACCACACCAGTAACCTCTCCAGTCTGATATCTAGTAGTACTGTCTGTCTTATCAGTGTTTGTGTGTGTGTGTGTGTGTGTGTGTGTGTGTGTGTATTCTGCATTCCAGTCCGAGTCACATGCAGGTCCGTGTATCCGTGGTAACAAAAGCTCTCATTCATGGAGCAGAAATTACTCATTCATTCTGACTAAACGTCTGCGATTCTGTTTCAGTGTGTCACACAGCAGTCTGTTATTATTAGTGTGTAGGCGTGTATTGATAGAGTGTGTGTGTGTGTGTGTGTGTGTGTGTGTGTGTGTGTGTGTGTGTGTGTGTGTGTGTGTGTGTGTGTGTGTGTGTGTGTGTGTGTGTGTGTGTGTAAAGGATCATCATACATTTATTTATCTCCCATGAAAACCCAGTTAAATTTAGGAGTCCAATATAAATGGCAAATTAGGTTTGATTGTGCTGATGATGGACGTTTAATTTAGCTTCTGTTTCTCCCCCTGCAGTGTGTTGGTGAGGAGAACTGGGTGGACAGCAGGACCATTTACATCGGACACAAGGAGCCTCCTCCAGGAACAGAGGCCTTTATACAGCAAAGATTCCCCGACAACAGAATAGTCTCATCGAAGGTCAGCGAAAACACACACACACACACACACACAATGAGATAACACAGTGAGATGTGTGAGTGAGTGAGTTATTCTTGGTAACAGGATACAGTGTTTCAGAAAGAGTGGATACTATATTTTAAAGACTCTCTCCTAGTATTTAAATTATTAAATTAAATCGGTTTAGCCACTTTAGCCAATGGATATTTTTGTTCTCTCTTTCCACTTTTGTCTTTAATGGCTGTGGTTAATAATATAATAGATTGACATATAATAGATATAATAGATTTATATTTGTTCTGCGATACTGGATTATATCTAAGTCTTACTCATGGTAAACATAAA
This sequence comes from Helicolenus hilgendorfi, assembly GCA_916700815.1. Classification (NCBI taxonomy): domain Eukaryota; kingdom Metazoa; phylum Chordata; class Actinopteri; order Perciformes; family Sebastidae; genus Helicolenus; species Helicolenus hilgendorfi. Next base: position 13,633 of record CAKALG010039761.1, read on the forward strand.
TTAAAAAGCATCTTATCGTCTGTTTTATTACGACCCTGTTGGCATTTGATTCCTGCAAGCAAGAAGCCACATAGTGTCTTTGTGTTGTGTCACTCTGAGTCTGTTTGGTAGTTCTTGTTCCCACTGGATTTGACATAGTGAGCTACTGCTAACAGTGTGTTGGGATTTTAACTCGGTTTCATGCCTTCCAGTACACATTTTGGAACTTCGTCCCGAAGAATATGTTTGAGCAGTTCAGGAGAGTCGCCAACTTCTACTTTCTCATCATATTTCTGGTTCAGGTAAAAGCTTTTTCTGTTAACTTTTACATTAAAACAAATTTTAAAGAGGACCTATTATGCTTTTGTGATTTTTCCTTTCTCCTTTTGTGTGTTATATGTTTTTTTGGACAATATTTGTCATTGTTTTGTGTTGTTAATTGATTTCCAATAATAAATACATACATACATTTGCATAAAGCAGCATATTTGCCCACTCCCATGTTGATAAGAGTATTAAATTCTTGACAAATCTCCCTTTAAGGTTCATTTTGAACAGGTAAAACAATGTGTGATTAATTTGGTATTAATCATGATTAATCATGGACAACCATGCGATTGAATGACAGCCTAATAATGCTTTCATGTAATCTGCTTTACATAAAGAAAACAAGCAAAAAAAAAGAACTGCCGCTATAAAGTTTCACCCGATGTAATTAAAAGAGCCATTATTTGTGTTTGAGTGTCGGAGGAGATTAGGTTCTTATTCTTATTACCTCCCTGTAGAGGTCAGTTATTACTTTGCTGTCTGTTGTGTTGATATATTATTCTGCCCTGAATCCACATCCGTCATTTAATTCTGTCTGTGTGTGTCACTCCAGCTGATCATCGACACTCCCACCAGTCCCATCACCAGCGGGCTGCCGCTCTTCTTCGTCATCACGGTCACCGCAATTAAACAGGTGAGAAAAACCCCAAAGGTTTTCACGACCCGTTTAATTAACACTCCATCACAACACCTTTTACATCCTACCGTCTCCGTTTCTCTGTTTCAGGGTTATGAGGACTGGTTGAGGCACAAAGCAGACAACTCTGTCAACCATTGTCCCGTCCACGTGGTGCAGCATGGGAAAGTAGTCCGCAAACAAAGTCGCAAGCTCAGGGTACGTGTGTGTATCACGAGATAAATCAATCTCACCCCATATAATGTGAACGGGACTTTAGTGCATTTGTTTTATTGGCTCATGCCGAGGGATTTTCCTGCTACTAAGCTGTGTGTGTTTTTGGCCTACATTTGAGAGCATATCAGCTTTTAATGTCTGTGATATTAATGTATGTTATGTAATGTATCCAGAGAGTGAAATTGCAGCTAAAATAACAGATGCGAAGGATATATTTCAGGATCAAATGTCCCGTGAGAGAACAAATGTTTTCGACTGTCGGCTGAGCTTGAGAGGTTTACAGGTGGTGAAGCAGAAGGTTAGCTTGTTAGGCAATTAGTAGAGAGCGCGTTGGCAATACTGACGGGATGAGTGACATCCTTGAGGACACTACATCTGTGTGTTTTTAAATGAAAAACAAGACGCCTCTTCTCTGTTTGGGTCTCAGGTTGGAGATGTCGTCTTGATGAAAGAAGATGAGACTTTCCCCTGCGACCTTATCCTCCTGTCCACGTCTCGAGATGACGGGACCTGCTACGTTACTACAGCCAGTCTGGACGGAGAGAGCAGCCACAAGGTGTGTACAGTGTGTGTGTGTTATTATACCACAATGCCGGTTAGTTCACTTTATCCACCCTGGGGCCAGTTGCATAAAAATAGACCTAGTCTCTGTCTTCAATATAACTTTAAGTCAGACTTGCTATAGACACTCCCATTTACATGTACCTAGTCTAACCTGATAATCTAAGACCAAAACTAGTCTTAAAGTGAGTTTATGCAACTGGCCCCTGAATCTCTTTTTATTCACCTATCCACTCTCTCCTCTCTAGACATACTTTGCAATTCAGGACACCAAAGCTTACAACACAGAGAAGGAGGTGGACTCCATCCACGCTACTATAGAGTGTGAACAACCACAGCCGGACCTGTACAAGTCAGTACAACACACACACGCACACACCTGAAAAACACTGTCTTTACAAATAAATGTCTGAAACTTATATATTTTTTCTGTTACGTTTGTCCTCAACAGGTTTGTAGGCCGTGTTAACATCTACATGGACAATGAGCCAGTGGCCAGGTAGGAATAGGATCATTTCCAACCAGTAAAGATCAGCGAATCAGTTCAAATCAAATGTTGATTTTGAATTTGAAAGCAAAAAAGTACTTTATTAGGTGGCATATGTGTACAAGGAGAGAAAGAATACAGCAATTATCCTTTCAAATTAAGAGTGATTAAACTGAGCTGTTGTCTGTTTGCAGGCCGTTAGGATCAGAGAACCTGCTGCTGCGAGGAGCCACGCTCAAGAACACTGCGCACATCTATGGTAACATCACCTGAAATACACTAATACGCTAGAAAAAAGAAAGATGTCAAACAAAGTCCACCCAGAAAAAGCTAGTAAAAAGGACCTTGAGTTTAGGTGTTTTGTCACTTTTATGCTCATCATTCACCTCTGCCTCCCTTCCAGCGGTCGCCATCTACACCGGCATGGAAACCAAGATGGCTCTCAACTACCAGACCAAGACTCAGAAACGCTCTGCAGTGGAAAAGTAGGCTCTCTCTCTCTTTCATTTTTGATATACA
>CAKALG010039763.1:0-13587 GCA_916700815.1 Helicolenus hilgendorfi
AAAAAAAAAGAATGCAGATGAAGGTGACAAATCATTGAACTGCATCTGCAAATGTGGAGTTGTGTAAAGGCTTACATGCTGGCAGCTTTTCCCCTGGGATCAATGAAGTATTTCTGATTCAGATTCTTCAGATACAGGTAGGCAGGTAGGTCCAGGTAAAGGTAAAGGGGTAGAGTCAGGATAAGGTTCAGGTTCCAGAAAAGTTCAAAGCTCATGTCTGTAGGTCTACATGAACTGAGAGGCTGATGAGGGAGTGAGATTCATGTGGGTGGTGAAGGCCAGGTAACTGATGAGGGAAGTAGGAACAGGTGTGTGGAAAATGGAAATGAATGGGGCCTTCAGGGGATGTGAAATACAAGCTGTGACAAAAATAAATTAACCAAAAAATCACCAATACGAGTTGAAAAATTATGTATATGTACCATACCGTTAAAGTGCAACAGATGCATCTTTTCAGCAATGTTACAGTGACTTTTATTCTGTATTTTACCAGCTTATTATGCTGATGTGTTTTATCCTTTTTAATTTGCTTTTGTCACTTGTTGCATTCATGAAATGGTGGAAAATGTAAGATATAGAAGACAGAATCCCAAGGGACATTGTTGTGCAGTTGCAGTATGTAGGAAAAAGTGCAAATATAAAATATCGATAAAGGTGCAAGTATATCCAAAGGAAGTAGGATTTGCACCTTAAATTACCATCGTCCAACTTAATATCAAATAGAAAATAACACTTTGTGCGAGGAAGTCCTTTATATAGTTATATATTTAAAATCATGAACCTAAACATTACAGCTTCAAACTTATCTTTGATGCTTTCAAAAGCTTTCTACACTCACCAATGGAGGAAACTGTAAATACTAACAGTGCAATTTCTTTCTGTGGTTGATGCACAAATAATAGATTCCAGCAGGTTTATGGCCAGAAATGCTATAATTGTCAAGGCAATTTTATTTATAGAGCACCATTTAGACACAAGGCAATTCAAAGTGCTTTACAGGGGCATTTCATATTGAATATATTACATTAAAGGTTCTCTATATGATATCCAGACCATTAATATAGCAGCAAACAACTGTTGACTATGTAACGATAAAGAGGAGTAATGTCTACCTGAGCAGAGAAGTAGTAGCGTTTCCTATAACTCCGCGTCCCAGCCCTCGGTCTGGGTCTCATTCACATGAACGGAGGATCTATGCTCTGAATTTCGAATTTAGCACCTTTAAGATACATTCAAATTGCATTTAAGAGACAATAAAACAAAAAGCGAGAAAAAGCAAATAAGTCGTTAAAGATTAAAAAGAAATTATATTTTAAAAAGCAATAAAAACAAAAAGTAAGCAAATAAGATAAAAAATAAGTTATGTATCTAATTTACTGGAAAGCTGCAGTAAACAATAATGTTTTACGCCAGCCAATTAGACTAATCGGGTGTTAAAGCCCTGATTTAAATGAGCTGACATTTTCAGCTGACCACAGGTTTTCAGGAAGCTTGTTCCACAGGTGGGGGAGATTAGAAACTAAAAGCTGCTTCACCTCATTTGGTGTTGATCCTGGGAACCTACCCGGTCTCCCGGGATGGCGTATAAATAGCACATTTTGCATATCATGAGGACGCCTTTTAGGTTTTTTGTGTGACATTTGTAAGCTCGTAACGTCCGCATTTAGGTTTAGGCAACAAAACCACTTAGTTTACATACTTATTTTAAGCCCAACCATGATGTTTTTCTTAAATCTGACTAAGTAAAATACGTATGGAAACAAAATAACGTCCCTAATGTAAAAAAAAACATCAGCCTCGAACGGCAGTCTCCTGTTATAACTCCAGTCTTTCTCACTTTTTATTCTACGTCTCTAGCTCTAGGGGTACCATATTTACACGGATGCGTTTACATTGCAGTCACTACAGACTACATGGCGTATATGATGCGCCAAAAGCATCCAGACCCCTCAGATCCCAGACGTATAAGTAAATCAGAGATGTATTTAGGCCCGAGACCATTTAGTGTTTTATAGACAAGTAACAGGATCCTTTAACACACAGGAAGTCAATGCAGTGATTCAAGGAGCCGTGTAATGAGCTCCACTTTCATTGTGTTCATACTCCGGAGGCAGAATTGGCACAAGAATTAAAACTGATTATATTGAAGTTCAGGTTAAAAGTTGAAACTCTCCTCTGGTGAGGTTAGTGTTGGGGACGGTTGAGGTTAGGTCAAGATTTGGTGTGTGTCTCATTGGGTAACAGTGTGGGTGGGACACGTGCGGTTGAACTGTTGTCATAAAATATGGCTGCATGCTCCTAACTGGAAATAATGATGTTGAAACAAAAAGCAGCCATGAGTTGCCAAAATCTCTGTTTATAGCATAACCACAGGCCAACATCTGCTGACCCTCAGAGGTTTCAAATCTGTGACAGATGATTCAGCCTCACGCTGCTGCAGCCATGTTTTTGTTAAAGAGTTGTAATAAAAAATGTCCCTCTTCAACTGTTCATCACAATACAGCGTCTTTTTTATCATGCAGGATGTACAGTAACTCAATTTAACCCTTCCGGGGCTGTGATTACATTAATTTAATCACGTCTGAGTCCCTTCCAAGAGCCGGTAAGCTTTGGATAAAGAGGCTACAGTTAGTTAACGCTGACTGCAGTGACTTTAAACTAGGACTATATGTCCTTCTTCAAACACTGAATCAGCCAATAAAGGGCCTCCAAAGGGGACGAGTCACGCCTGCAGCACATTAGTCACGACGGCTTCATGTAAGACTTCCTCTCAGTGTATCAAGTATTAATATGCTTCAATACTGAAGCAATTAAGATGTTTCCCTCTAGAATTATGTTGATAACATCAGATAAGCTGTTTGGGATATTGTTTATAAAAATCTTGAAGAAGTTAAAGAAGGATATATAAACCCTTTTGAGCGATAACTATCTGCAGATTCCCTATAAAGTGAGTGTGTGAAATACAAGTTCACTGTTATTGCTTTTCCCAAACAGATAACTCAGGGGTCAACCTAAAAAGTAAGAATTTCCATTAAAAAGTTTGCAGAAAACATTCACATCCCTTCAACTTTTTTTTTTCCAGACTTTGTTACGTTGCAAAAATCATTTAATTTTTCCTCTCATCAATTCTACACTCAATACCCCATCATGACAAAGCCAAAGCAGGATTTTAGAAATCTTTTGACACAACCCTTTGCTCGCGTAGAATAGGAGTGAATGGGAGGCCAATGTTAGTGCATGTGACAATGCCTTTTAAAAAGAAAAAAGCAATAAAAAGATGTCATCACATGAACATGAAAAGCATCTCTTGGGTGAAAGTCCTGTGTTTGTGTGACCCGTATCCATGGTTTTTCAGAAATGTACTATGTATACATATTTTCCTGCCGACTGGGCTGAAAAGCAAGTCTATAAAAAGTGATCTATAAGAGGTCAGGTTACTGATTCTGCAAGCCTTATCTCCTCAGGCAGGTCGTTCCAAAGCCGAGGGGCCCTGAGGACAAAAACACTGTCACCTCTAGATTCAAGCCTCGACTTTGGAACAGCCAGGAGGGCCCCACCTGAGGATCTAACGCTGCGAGCTGGCTCATATGGTGTCAACATTTACACTATGTAGCTTGGAGCCAGGCCCACACAAGCTTTAAAAGTGATCAGTAAAACCTAAAAATCAATTCTAAATCTAAAAGTGGGCCAATTGAGAGAAGCCAGAATTGGGGCGATGTGATGTTGTCTTTTAAAACCAGTGAGAAGCCCATAGCTGCTGCATTCTGTACCAGTTAAAAGTGAGAGAGTGACTTTTGGTTGATACCAGAAAGGAGGGAGTTTGACTGCATTCACACCAGATCCGGCTTTGCGCCGATTTCAAGCAGGGTTGTGTGGCGATATGGGAGAGTCACTTTAATGGCTCATTGGCTTGTGACGATTAATGTCTTTCATTCCCTCGTGGCTGGGTTGTACAGCTCTGGATCAGCAGTTACGTGATTGGACACCGCAGCGTGTCTCCAAAAGTTGATTCTGTTTCTACTTTTCCACCACAGGCTGCAGCTTCTTTTTGTTTTTCAGCACCCCCTGCGGCCATCGCAGCACTACCCCCCATTCAAAATGAATGGGAGGACTTGTGTTTTCGCCACACCGCCAGATCTGGTGTGAATGCAGCCTTACAGTAGTCAAGTCTCAAGAAGATGAATGCATGAATGACAATGACCCCTAAGCACACAGCCAAGACAATGCAGGAGTGGTTTAGGGTCAACTCTGTGAATGCCCTTGAGTGGCCCAGTAAAGCCAGACTTGAACTCAATCCAACGTCTCTGGAGAGACCTGAAAATGTTCCCATCTAACCGGACAGAGCTGGAGAGGATCTGCAGAGAAGAATGGCAGAAAATCCTCAAATCCAAGTGTGCAAATTGCAAAGCTTGTAGCGTCACAGCCAAGAAGATGGAGGCTACACATGCTGCCAAAGATGCTTCAAGTACTCAGTTAAGGGTCTGAATACCAATGTGATATTTCAGGTTTTTTTCTTTGAAATAAAATTGCAACAAAATTGAATCCTGTTTTCACTTTGTCTTCATGGGGTTGGGATTGATGAGAGAAAAAAATGTAACCATTTTAGCATAAGTAAGTAAGTAACATTCATTTATTTAGCGCATTTCACAGATCACAAAGTGCTTAACAAGATCATTATGCAAACATACAAGAAAGACTTCATATAAAAATGCGGTGACAACATGAGTCACATGATTATGAAATTAATAAATAAAAGAGAGGCTGCAACATAACAAAATATTTTTGAAAGCACTATATTATACCCTCTTGAGAATTAACTGGATTCCCTCTAAATTGAATGTGAAATACAGGATAAAGATCATGTATTAACTGTCATTGCTTTTCCAAAATGGAGAACACTGGGGTCAACCTAAAAAATAAGCATCTCCATAAAAAATGTTGCTGTCAAGTTAATTATTTAACTAAAAGATGAATATTTCGGTAGCGTATTCATTGTTGCTCTTTCAAATTGACCAGAATTATTGTACTTCTTGGCCAAATATTAAATGCACCTTTTATCATTTCAGTGCTCATACTGATATGTGAGCATTGTATTATATTCATGCTGAATCCATTATGTTTTTAATTTAATTATTTCAATTTTTCATGTGACTTTTTTTATCAACTTATTATCATAATATGGTTTGTAATATACAGCAGATAAAATAAAATAAAGTAAACCAGTTTTATAAGCAAACATAAAGTGAAGTTATGATCCAAATTGTCTATTTCATTTAGTATTACTTTCTTTTCAAGTGAAAGGGATAAAGTGAAAGTGAAACCTAAACACAAAAGTGACTAAAGAGATTCATAAAGGGTTAAAGAGAGGGAGGAATGTGACGTCATATTCTGCTCAGTGCACTCAAAAAAGTGAAGATCTCTCACTCCGCTCCTGTTACCAGTTACAAGAAAGAGAAATCACCAGAAGGAGGAACACGCTCAACACAATTATTTAATAATGCTGGCGACAGTGATGCACAAATATATATAGGACATTAGAGTTCAGTATGGCAGGTATCATTTGTCAAACATAAATAGTGCATAATTGTAACAGGCAGTGATTTATGATCTCTGAGTCACCACACACTACTCACTTTTAGGATATAATGCTTTAGGGTTTTAATTTACTATTTTACTTTATCCTATTTAATTGTAGATCTAAGTTTGATATAAAAACACTAAAAGCAACCAGAAATCATCTCTGAATATTCAATTCAATTCAAAGTGGCTTTATTGGCATGAAAGATTCAAATAATAATGTTGTCAAAGCATCAAAATACAAAACACAAATACACAATAATATTAATATGAATATTAACAGAACATTACAATTGTTATATATTTATATATACTTGTACTTTACTGGAGAATTTCCATTTTATGCTATTTATAATTCCACTCCACTGCATTTCAGAGGGAAACATTGTACTTTTTAGTCCACTATATTAATTTGATAACTTTAGTTACATGTTACTTGCAGATTCAGATATATCGTTACAAATATAATAATACATTATGATGTAATATTATAGATTAAGATGAAACTTTATTGATCACTGGGGGAAATTCACAAGCTACCCAGCAGTATATAAGCCAAACCGTTTACCAGCTGCAACAGGTGGTGTAAACATTAATACATCAATGATTATAATCCAATAATTATCACTTTAGTTTTGGTATATTTTGATGCTAATAGTACTTAAGTAAAAGTTTTGAATGCTGGACTTCTACTTGTAACAGAGTGTTTTTACACTGTGGTATTACTACTTTTACTTAAAGGGGACTCATCATGGAAAACTCACTTTTTCAGTGCTTATGCTCACATTTTGGGTATCTGGAATGCCTACCAACCCACAAACTGTGAAATAAGACAACCCAGTCAGTTTTTTATGGGCTGCTTGGATCAGAAAACATGTGATTCAACAAGCTGTTCAAATTGGGATCCCCTTCCTATGTCATATGCAGGCTCATTAGAATATACCGCCGACAGCTTAAGCCAATCAGAGCAGACTGGGCTTTTTAAAGAGACAAGCGCTAAAACGGAGCGTTTCAGACAGAGTGTGAATATATTCAGACACACAGTATGAGAGAAGTAACATGTTTTTTGCTTTAGTGTTTACATGCTTTAATGTTCAAAAAACACGTTACTTCTCTCATACTGTGTGTCTGAATATATTCACACTCTGAAAATGAGCATGATATGTCCCCTTTAAAGGTCCCATATCATGCTCATTTTCAGGTTCATACTTGTATTTTGTGTTTCTACAAAAACATGTTTACATGCTGTAATGTAAAAAAAAAAAAAAAAAAGTATTTTCCTCATACTGTCTGCTTGAATAAACCTGTATTTACCCTCTGTCTGAAACGCTCCGTTTTAGTGCATTTCGACGGACTTGCAATAGAATTGCATTGCTAGGCAACAGTTTGGGTCCATGTTTCAGCTGATGTCATTAACATACACTGCAACCAGGAAATAAACTGGGGCACATTTAGAATGTTTACAATTAAAACTGTGTAATGGTCTAAATATTGTATATTTGTGACATCACAAATGGACAGAAATCCTAACGTGCTTGTTTCAAACGCACAATTTCTCAATACGGGCTGTGTGTATTTCTCTGTATATTGACCGTCTCGATACTTTCACAGTATTTATAAAGCACTTAAACATGCTTTATAATATAAAACACTTGAAAATCTTACTTTTTACAATATGTCCCCTTTAAGTAGCCTATAACATCTGACCTTCACCTTTGCCTACACACCTGTATCTTTACTCTCTTCACAACAAGGACCACAAAGCCTGACTTTATAATGTCATCCTTGACATTTTGTAGTTGTGTGTGTGTGTGTGTGTGTGAAATAATGTGCCTAAAAATCAATATTAAATGGCTTAACTGTCATAGACATAAACGTGTGTACATCGCAGGCGGTTGTTTTTAACGACAGAGTGGTTCATTGTGGTTTGTAGAAGATCTTTGGTGATACTGCCGGCGGTGTTCCTGTGAATCATGAAGAAGCGGTGTTTGTCGACTTCCTCCAGCCGTCAAACTGCTTTCCCGGTCCATTTATGAGATAAAATGACTTTATAACCCACCTCAAGACAACACTATGGATGTACAGCTTCTCTTCTAAAGGATTTACACCAGTGTTTTGGGTTTTTAGTGAACATAAACGTTACATGCTTGGGATATTTGTACAGTGTTAGCTGACGTTAGTTAGCCGTTAGTTAGCTACAGTTGCTAGGCTACTGGCGGTTAGTTTAACCGGTAAACTAAGTCAACTACCGTGAATCCTAATGGAGGATGATGGAGAAGCCTCCACCCACTCTGAGATTCAGACTGTCTGCGCTGTGGTGTCCTATGATGATGTCCCGAGGACACCGAAACCAGAGCTGAAGAAACTTTTGTTTTTTAAAGTTTACAAGAGGAGGTGGTTTGTTCTGCTGGTGCTGTGTCTGCTGAACTGCTCCAACGCGACGGTGAGTTACCTGACGGTTACCCGGCGGTTACCCGACGGTTACATGACGGTTACCAGATGACGGTTACCAGATGACGGTTACCTGACTAATACCTACATGCAGCTTGCCTCAAAAATTGACAGCTTCCATTGAATGAATGAATAAACAAACCAATCTTCCATTAAAAAAAAACACAGGTTTTTATGGTCGAAAAGACAGAAGATACCAGTTAAAGTATGAGAAGATACTTTAATTGATTTCATACATTTTGAACTCAGAAATACTCGTTAAAAGTAGTAGCACCACAGTGTAAAACACTTTGATACAAGTACAAGTTGCATTTAAAATTACATAAGTATCAGCATTCGGGCTGCAACTTAAAGATATTCAGTTTACTGTCATAGAGGAGTAAAGCAACCAGAAAATATTCACATTAAAGAAGCTGGAATCAGAGTTTTTTCTAGTAACTTAATGCAGCTTTTGTTCTCCAAAAAGTTCCAGTTATTTGGTTTTCATTGACTCAAAAATTGACAGCTTTCATCAAATAATAAATAAATGAAAAAAAACAATCTTCCATTTAAAAAAAACATGTTTTTATGGTAGAAAAGACAGAAGATATCAGAAGATACTTAATTGATTTCATACATTTTGAACTCTAAAATGTTATGGCATGGAAGACCATTTGTGCCAAAAGAGAGATGGCAGAAATACTCGTTAAAAGTAGTAAAACCACAGTGTAACCCCGAATCAGGAGATACTTTAATTGATTTAATACATTTTGAACTCTAAAATGTTATTGTATGGAAGACCATTTGTGCCAAAACAGAGATGGCAGAAATATTCGTTTAAAGTAGTAAAACCACAGTGTAAAAAAGAATGTGCTATAAGTAAAAGTTGCATTTAAAAACTTACTTAAAAGGACTGTTTGTAACTTTTTAAGCGTATAAATGTAGCGGGTCGGCACACATGCGCGTTCGCATATGCGTGCTCGCGTGTGGCCGGAAGTAATCGAGTCAAACCTGACTTTAAGCCCCAGCCCAGCATCCTGGTTCGTTCAGAAACATAAAAAATCCTGCAAAAAAAATTACAAATTCAAAGCAATGGGACGTTTAAAGGTGAGAATTAAAAGGCCTCTTTATGCACAAACCTGTGTTGCCACATTTTACACATGAGGAAATAGTAGCTGCAACTTTAATTACTGCCTTTGATTAAGAGCTGGTTGTCCTTTATTAGATATCTGAAATTCTTTGAGCTCTTTCTCGAGTTAAATAGCAGCTGTGGCTAGATGACATGTGGTGCCTCCTTCTGTTTGCTGGAACTTGATCTAATTCCCCCGGGGATGCCGTCATTGAAAAGCAGAGTGTGCCTGGAGGCAAGTGATCCCCTCCCGTCACCTATTTCCAGCTCCCGTGGGACTCGTCCTCTCTATGGGAGCTATTGTTTCCACAGGGCTGGTGTTCCCACTCACAAAAGATGCTCAGCTGGCGGAGAGTCATTCATGGTGTGGCAAATAACAGCTGATGAGCCAGTTAGACATCAATCAGGCTGACATTGGTAGCCCTACTGAGGGTTCAGGGTAGGATTTACAAAAAAAACTGTGGTCAGCCTTTGATTTTTGTCTTGTAAATTGATTTTGAGAACCGTGCATGTTAGTGTTCAACCACAGAAAGTGTGTTGGTCATGTGGAACGACTTGTGAAACTGCATGCAGAACATGAAACACCAGATGTTTCATTTGAAATAAATAAAGATAAAACTCTTGAGGTGGAGAAAAGCCAATTTAGCTACTTCCCATTAGGGTTGGGTATCGAAGCCAGTATTGAAAAAAAACTGTCAAATACCAAAAGCTGGTGTGTTGAATGTCACATTCCTAGGCTGTGTCCGAAACATACAGCATACTACAGCATACTATACTAGTAGTACATACTGATTTGGCCAAAATGTAGCATGTAGTATGCAGTATGCAAAAAAAAAGCAAAATCTACATTATGCCAAAAATACCCAGATGTTGTACTGATTCGGAAAAAATCTCCAGTATGCATCGGACCAGTCTACCTCGCCTACTGTATCCCACAATGCAAAGCGCTATAACGGTCACCTTTGGTCAGTTTTGGAATGTAAAGTAGCAGAGGTTTGCTATTGTCCGTGCTGTTTACTTCTGCTTTCCAAAACCGGAAACCCAAACTAAGACGGGCTTCACTAGATATAACTTTGCTGTTTTGTCTTGTCTAAACAGCGTAGCCACACGCCAGCGCGCAAACGCGAGTGATTTATACGTATAAGAAGTTACAAACAGTCCCTTTAAGATTTGCCAATGTAATGAAAATAATGAATGATCATGGTAATAAACAATTTATAAGCCTAGCTTTAATATATATATAGAGAGCTGCAACGATTAATCGATTAGTTGTCAACTATTAAATTAATCATCAACTATTTTGATAATCAATCAATTGGTTTTAGTCATTTTTTAAGTAAAAAAGTCAAAATTCTCCTGATTTCATCTTTTTAAATGTGAATATTTTACGGTTTCTACGACAGTAAACTGAATATTTTTGAGTTGTGGACAAAACAAGACATTTCAGGATGTTTGGAAAACACCGATCAACATTTTTCACCATTTTCTGACATTTTATAGACTAAACAACTAATTAATTGAAAAATAATCGACAGTGAAAATAATCGTTAGTTGCAGCCCTAATAATTATATGTGATATTCAAAGTACATTTTAGAGTTAAGCAATTTATCATTTCATATTAAGGCCACAAAAGGAAGACAGTGATACAGACAGCATTTTATAGGCAAGCAAAAAAATAATCTTTGTTCATTTGAATTGAAGTAACTTGTGTGAGTTTCCTTTGGTGGTTGTAAACCATCTGATTTAGGTGTCTGCAGCATGAAGCATTGTAGTTTCAGTACAATATGAAACTCCATTAGTGGAAACTAGAAATGTTGTGGTAATGAATATTGTTCAGTTACAAGCCAAGATGCATTCAAGTTTTGTCAAAAGCAGACCAGACAGAGGTGTGTGAAGCATCACTGACAACCTGACAGTCAACCTTTTCCTCTGCACAGAAAAACCGGTCTCTAGAATAAGAAAGTCAACCTTTTACAGAAAAACCGGTCTCTAGAATAAGAAAGTCAACCCTTTCCTCTGCAAGAGAGAAACCGGTCTCTAGAATAAGAAAAGCAGGAATGTTTGAAAATGTAAAATCCCAAGCATTTCACCCTGTAGGAGACAGGACTGGCATTGTGTGTTCGGTTCAGCTGACCGGCTTATGTTAACTCGGCGGCATAAATTAGGTTTTCTTCATTGTCCACCAAACAGAGAGTTGTACCGGGTGCTGCCTTTGTGGTCTCAGTGTTTAGTTTACAGGTCAGATTCATTCAGTCGGTTCAGATATAGTGTGTACACTTTTGTTGCTGTTTTACATGCAGCTCTCCAGACTAGTGTATGAGAATGCCATACCCTTTATAAATACCGGGTTAATATATACACACACATTTATGGTTGTAGTGTGTAACCTACCTTTTACTAGCATGAAACAAACATATTTCATGGAAAGATCATGATTATGGCAGTAATTTGGATGCGTTTACATGCACTGCAGTAACATGGTTACTGTATAATCTGTGTTTACAAGATTCTTTATGGGCTCTATAGTGAACGAGTTAACATCACAGTGTGCCTGAATTTAAAGGGTTCACTGATAAGCAGTAAAACAAACATCAACTTATTTAGGCTTCTAGGGATCAGCCCAATGTGACGTCCTCAAATGTCTTGTTTTGTCCAAAACTCAAAGATATTCAGTTTACTGTCATAGAGGAGTAAAGAAACCAGAAAATATTCACATTTAAGAAGCTGGAATCATTGAATTTTGAATTTTGAATTTAAAAACTCAAACTGATTAATCGATTATCATAATTTAATAGTTGACAACTAATCGATTAATCCTTGCAGCTCTAAACTATTAATGGCAGTATTGTCACTTTCACCCCGTTTGTCCAGTAGCATGAAAATGTCCTGTTGTACCTTCATTGGCTGAACGGCATCATGCATGTTAACTGGTGTCATGTGACAGCCGATTGAGGAAATCCTAGAGACCATTTGTCTCTCACATGAGCAAGTCTTTCCATTTCCTCTTTGTGTCCCGGTCACATGACTACAACAAGATACTTCATTATCACTAAAATACAACTGTTTTTTTAGGGTTGCCCACTAAGAAGATAAAACTGGGGTTAACAGCTGTAACTTCAGAGTTCATCCAGAGATCAAACCGATGAAATTTGACATTGTGTTTGATCAGTTCTCTTATATATTATCACATTGGACACACTTTAAATTACTCTACATGAAAAAAGTATGAAAGAATAAAAGGCTGTAGACATCCTTTCATCTATTATCTACAGCATACTTTAAACACAATATAATCAACAATATGGTTTGGTAAAACGGTTGCTATACACTCATTTAATGGATTTGCTGCAGAGATGACATTGTAATAATTACAATTTATCAAATTAATAAACATCTGTGGCATAAATCACCTCACAGCACTGAACTGAGAGGAAATACAGAAACTACAGTGTTGGTATTTCTACTAAAATAAGCCTTCCTTTTTGGTACTGAGTTGACATTTTAAAAAGCTGACTGGGGTCAACTCAAACTTTTACACTCTGCAGGTTTACAAAAAGCTAATCAGGCTTTTATTCTGCTTGGTTTGGTTTCAGTGAAACACCACTTTTATTCACTACAAATTTTCACATTAATATTTGAAGCGCAGCCAGATATGAGCAGTAGCTATGGTGGTACTTACACTACTACTACTACTCAGTTATATTTCCTAATTTTTCTTCTTTTAATACCTTCTATTATCATATATTTCTCTTTTTTTTAAAATTCTTTGAGATATTTTATTGTTTTGTATCATGTCTACAAAGCACATTGTAATATTTACATACTATATTGAAACATTGTCTTAACTCAGTCTAAGAGCTGATCCAACCCTTTGAACAAATCCCTTCATGTGTCTTCGCAGATATGGCTGACCTTTGCACCAGTAGCGGACCAGTCTGCCCAGTTTCTGAAGGTCACTCTGGAGCAAATCAACCAGTTGTCACTGATCTACATGTTGGTGGCCATACCGCTCAGCTTTGCGACCACATGGATGCTGGACAGCATCGGGCTGCGGAGCACGGTACGAACCTCAGTCTGAAAACTGAGGCGTCGTATTATAGGCTACAACTGTTTTGCTTGATTCACTATAATGGACTTGCAATTAGAGGGAAATAAGTTGTCACTCTACTGTTCCTTTAGTTTAGTTTTTTACTGGGAGATCTCTTTCAGTGTGAGCCAGTTCAAACAGTGGGATCTGGAGTTTGTTTTTTATGACAACACAAAGTGGCAAACGATTTTTAAATTTCTTATTAAATTCGTTGCAGCATTTTGACCTTATGCCATCTCGACTTTGCAGCTGATTCTGGGATCCTGGCTGAACATGCTCGGAGGCCTGATGCGTTTCATCGGGACGGTGGCAACCCCGCGCGAAGACAGGTTCAATTCAGTGATGTTGGGTCAGGCCTTTGGT